>BRZM01000442.1:0-128633 GCA_033238685.1 Lates japonicus | reverse complement strand
TCTGGACTGGGACTTGTAGGAGAATAGTTGCCATCAGCTGCGAGGAGTGACCTCAGTTTAGACGGTGGAGGTGTTGGTGTTCTCAACTCTTTCAGTAGAGTAAGGAGTTGGGATTTCTCCTGCACAAGGGCATTCCTTTTATGCAGGATCTGATCACGATCCTCTCGAAGACCATCAAGCTCCCGTTGGAGATCACCAAGGTCATCTTGGAGACTGACGAGCTCCAGCTGGAGATCTTCATTGGCCTGTGTGAGGCGACGTTTGTCAGCTATCCACTGCTGTAGGTCTTGGTCGTACAAGCGAGCTGTGACACGAGTTTGTCGTGCCTTATTACGCTGAATTGCCAACCTGCGGCGAGTACGAAGGACTGCACACTCGCCTTGGGTTTTGTTGGTCAGTAGGGCTTTAAAGCGTTGTGTGGACATCATTGCCAGGGATTCTGGATCTTCACCTAGTTGAAATGGAGCATTGGGTTGAGCTGGTGCAAACTCCCTTCCCATGGGAGCTACATATGCACAGCGTAAGCGATCACAGTCGCTGAGCAGGCTTAGTGCGTCACGTTCAACTTCTGGAGGCAGTGGTTGCTGCAGTCGGGCTGGCGAGTTAGAAGATTGTGGTGATGCAAACTGCTGTGGCTGTGTCTCCACCCTCACCCAATTGGGTGCCGATGGAGGCTGCTGGTAACTACTCGGTCCCGGTCCTGGCCTGGGCACATAAGGTGGTGGCGGTGGTGGCTGAGGGTATCTTGGGGAACATATCCAGTTCCCCAGCCAGGGAGTGAAGGAGCTGGTTGGATCATAACTGATGACGCCCACAGCCCGCCAATCCTGCTGCCGCCGGACTGGCAGTCTGGAGAAAAGGCCCACGGTACATAATCTCTAGATTGCACCTGCAGGTTGTTCTACAAAGGTCTGCTGTTCAGCCACGCCTATATCTAGGTAGAAGTTACATAAAACAGTGGGATTACCACAGCAATCTGATCTGTGTTAGTATCAGTGTCAGACGCTGACCATATTCTATCCATTCTCTGCCAAACTTGCGCGTTTGCATACTAAATATCAAATCTGAGCGTGTAATATAGTGATTACATTTATAGTATGTGGGCAGTATAAGAAGATGAAACGCCTGGAGTCAGCCTGTCGTGCCACCACTTTAGGGTGAATCTGGAAGCGTGGTTAAATTGGACCCTGTTTTAACTCTGTGTTGGAGTATGCTGTATCTCTAATGACTTACTTGACTTGAAATATGCAGAAAGCTTTTTGAGGCACCGAGGAAACACAATCTACATGGCATGGATTCTGCAATTGAATTAACGGAAAATCATTCAATACGCCCAGGCCTCATGGTATCTTTTAATCAAGCTTTTGGTTTATATTTGCCTCACGTTGTTTACGCTTCCAGTCCGTATCGGATTTCTTCACTAATTTTATTTTAGTTATTAAAACCGGGGCTATATCATTTTGTAGAGGCATTCTATTTCATCTCTTTGTTTTGCAGTTCCAGATGTACAGTACTTGAAATGTGGAGAGGAAACTGTCCTGAAACCAATTTTGATGTCCTTTTTTTATCATTACCGACTATCGGGAGGACACAACATACAACAACTACAATCAATAAAAATCCTCCCAATATCATGCCAATTACTTGTAAGATTTTGCGCTGACGTTGCTGCTCATTCCCATATTTGGGCAAGAGCTTGAGTTTTGGGTGTGTTCTGTAGTTTGCTGTTCACATGTTCATCCCTTTAGAGTTTTAAATTAGCTAATAGCTCAGTAAGGTTACCATCCTTCCAGTTACCATTGGTATGACTGTGCAGCATTCATCACCAAAATATGTACAGACACCGCGGTTCTTTTCAGCCATTCTATCTAGGACAAACTCTATTTTGTAAAGCCATCTGAGGTGAAGTAATTGTGAGCTAATTCTCCAAAGCTGAAATAGTCCAATTAAGGAATCGTTGTTGGTTATACCACAGAAAGTTTATCCATCTGCTGTTGCGTGCTATGTATTGTGCATTTATTGCAGGCCCAACTACTGGTATCCATCCTGTTCCCTGTCCTGAATCCACTCTTCTCCTATTGCCAGATGTTCAGTGGGCACACCGATCGGTTCCTGATTCCACGCTATGTATATCTTATCATCTAACATGTTGGGTTTTAATACGCGCTCAGGTTTGGTAATGCTTCGGGTTTTTCTTTTTTGATTAGTTTTAGTTCCCTTATTAGTTTGGTTAAGGTTTGCAGCTGATTGTTTCCATCCTCCGGCTTGACCACCAATTACTGTGAGTTGTCCTGTAATCATGACAGGTGCACATACCCCTGTCCACTTTCACCTGTTTATTGTCATTACATAACCAAAACACATCTGCTATTGGTCTACTACCATTACTGAATGAGGGAAATAGGAATTTAGCGCGCAAGGTGTCATTTTCTCTTAAATAGTAGGTATCTCCTCCTTCTCCTCATATCAGGTATTCGCATCGCATAGTTTTACCCTGAGCGCTATACATCATATATGACTTGACCCTTTCCCTCTTATTTTTCCCCGACTTAGTTTTATTTGCAGCTGTTCTAAGTCTCTTCGGTACTCGTAACCATCTGTAATCAAGCTGAAAACCATATTTGGATGTCTCATTTATAGTTATTCCAAATCCACTAGCTTTCACCAATCCATGATCTGACAATTGCAATGTAGGGAGTTTTTCCGTAAACTGTTTAACAAGCTTTTTTAGTTTTTTCTCTGGTCCATCTCTTTTTGTTACACAAAAGGGATGTATTACATCATCTGACACTGTGGTAAGTGGAGGTATCCAGGACTCTAGCTCGCTGTTAAGTCTTTTGGGGCAAACTGTTGTGTTCTTTGTCCAATTACCATGAATTTTACTCTCCCAGCTTGCCATTACTGCTGCACAATAAGCAAAGCATGTAGTTCGATTTTTACACTGTTTTACTCCTGGAATTGGCATTACTTTAGGTATTCTTTTAGGATTATGGCAAGTAATACAAGCTTTGTCACTAACCTGCCTGGATGAGAATTTCATCCACTGATAGAACAGGTTGCTTGATGCATTCCCATCCCAATACTTTGATTTCCTTTGCCTCTTTTATCACTTCCTGCAGACTGCTAGTTTTACGCTGTTTTACATACGGGTTCACCAATTCAGCTGCTTTCTTTGTGGTCATGATTATGCCCAATTCAGTATCTGTGCACTGCTTTTGTGAACACAATACTGCTACCGTCACTGCCCCTTCCCTCAAACACTGCACGTGAACCGCATGAGTATCTATTTTCTGGCCCTCTGGCCCTATAGTCAGGGTTTGATTGTATTGGGTCGACCGTGCATAAGTGAGTTTGATTGTTTTGTTAAGTGGTATTTTTCCTTCCATTGCTGCCATTACACCTGTGGCTACTGCACACTCCATCAGCTGTTTCTGCTCTTCTTTAAGGTCTGCATTTAGTGCATCTAGATTAATATGTACTAATATTATTCCTAATGCTAGCAAGATTATGGTTTTCCACTTATTAATCTTCCATTCTTTCCCATAAGTTTTTCTCCCAATTGTAAACGTTGTATGGGTCGCATTCTGGTGGCCCTGCTGATGTCCCTTCTCCTGGATCTGGTTCTGGACTTGGCGTCATCACTGGTTTCTGTGTTACTCCCCTGACTTTGTCTGGATGGTAATGAGCCACTACTTGTTGATCCTCTACTTTCACGTCTTTGCCTTTCAGCCAGTCTTTGTGATCGTCTCTCTCCTTGTGGTCCCTGGAGCTGTCTATCTGCCCATGGGGAGGCGTCACTGTCCCTTGGGTGTTGGTTATCTTCCAGTTGGGAGGCGTGTCATTCCTTTCTGGTTCGTGCTGCTCCTTGCTCTCTCTCCTGGATCTCTGTTTGCAGTGTGTGATTCTAAATGGAACCAAACTTTTCTTACCCTCCACTTTCAGTGAAGTTGGGTCGCTTAGGATCACCTTAAAGGGCCCCTCTCGTCAAGGTTGGTCCCACTCTGCGCTTGAACACCCTTTACGTAGACCCACCTCCCAGTTCAATTCTCCCCTCAGCCGTTCTGGGATGTCTGCGCTTCTTTGTCTTCGATACAGCTTTCACCTGTTGAAACAGCTTTTGCTGTATTTGGCGCGAAGTGTCGCAGATAGTGAGTTAGTTCTTTTTCACACTGCTCAAGGGTGGTCCTCATATGGCCTCTAAGATAGGGAACCGCATTGGTCTCCTGTAAGCATTTCGTGAGGTGTTAGGTGTGTTAGTCGGTTAGCTTGTGAGCGACAGACATCAAAGCCAGTAGTAATGCATTTACCCAGTTGATCTTATATAGGCTATTCGTTCTTATTTTTGCAAGCTTCGCTTAACGCACTCATTTGCTTGTTCTGTACTGCTTCCTGAGATTGTATATAGACACATCCAAATTTCTGTTTGATCCCCTAACATTTTTAAAGTTATTTTATTGTATCAGCTACAAAGGCTGGACCATTATCTGAACTGATAGTGTGTCTGAATCCAAAAACATGGAAAAACTTCTTTATTATTGCGGAATTCCGGCTGTTGATCTGCAATCTGGGCCTTCGCTGGGATGGCCTCATCCATCTATCAACCTGTCAATTACCACTAAATATACCCAACCTTTTTATACCGCTCTGTCGTGATCTATGAAATCACCAAGAGATGTCGAATGGACCTTCTGGTGGTGGAATGTGTGCAATTGGTGCTGAAAACGTTTTTTTCTTTCACGCCAGATGTGCACACACATCGCATTCTTGTAATGTTCTGTCTACTGTTCTTGCCATAAATGGAGTCTCACCAAACAGTTTGAAGTCCTCAGTATCTCCCCTTGTGCAATGGTCAGGACCATGCGCATCACGAACTGCAACTTTAACAATGCATGTGGAAGAACAATGTCCATGTGCGCTTACGCCATAGACCATTTTGAGGTCCATCTGAGGACTTTAATGGCTCCTCTCTGGAGCCATAATGGACTGTTCATATGGATCTGCATGTTGTTGCGCTATTAATGATGCTAAGTTTGTGAGAGGTTCACAGTCTTCAGCTACTAATAGAGGTCTCACATAAGTTGATGTTACTTGTTTTGGCGGCTTCGGGCTTATCTGCCTATTTTCTGATGAGCCACATTTAATAGCCAATGCTGCTGGAAGGTGTATTGCTTCTAACAAGGCTGAGATGGCTTTCTCCATGAGTCACTGAGAGCCGCCTGCCTACAAAGCCTTTGTTTCAATGATACCATGCACATGGCAGACTGTATATGCATATTGTGAGTCTGTGCAGACATTTCTTAGAGTCTTGGCTCACAAGCAGCTATTATGCCGCTGTTAGGGCCTTTGATTTCTGTGCTAGCCGCGCCTGAGCAAGGCTGTGGGAGTTTAGCCCGTACTACAGCATAGGCAATATCTGGCAGTAATTGTATGATTGCATAATCCCGCATGGTTACCTGTAGCATCTCTAAAACAGGAACCGCTTCACAAAAAGGTGTGGGGTTAAAGGTTATAGGTTGATTATGCAAAATCTTCTTGGGCTTTAAGAACACATCTGTGGCCTGAACATACGCGTGGTGATCCTTTCACAGGTGTCACCATGTGTGTGGCAGGATTATAGCAGTACATCGCTGGAACTGTTAATTTCTGGGGCTGAGAGGATACCTCATAGCCTGTCTGCCTGGCTTCTGAGTTAGCACAAATCTGGGGCTAGTAATGAGAGCGTAACTGATGAGATGTGTATAACGTGGTTGGATGCCCCATTGTTATTAAGCATGCTTTTGAAGGCAATGCTTGCCATGTCCTGTCCCTCGATAACAGGGTGGGAACCTGTTTCAATATTATCTAATTTGCGCTGTAATATGCAAGTGGTTGCCACCAGTGGGATGTCTTGTATCAGACCGCGCACGCTGTAACCTGCTTTTTTCTGCAACATATAAGTGAAACATTTTAGTATAGTCTGGGTTACCCAGTGCTGGTGCGGTTTGCATATCTGTTTTAAGGCTTGAAAGCCCCTCAGCTTCAGCTGTCCATCAGGCTCAGCAGAGCCATTTGTTTGGCCTGCTGCACTAATGAGACTCACGCAGTGGGCTGCCTTATGCATAATCACAGATCCAAGGCTACCGAACCCCGCCATCCTCTCAGAAATGAGCAACATTTGTCCCACAGTTTGTGGTTTGGGGAGCCTTTGTTATGGCTTCAATCTGTGAGGGAGCTATGGCACGCTTATTTCACAAAGTTGTTCGCTCAAGTATTCTACCTCAGATTGGCAGAACTGTAGTTTATCTTTACTACTTTATGTCCCCTTATTAAAGCCAGGACTGAGATCAATCTTTTCATTGAAGTTTTAGTGGGACTGCATATTAAGGATCATCAAATGGCTGTATGATCATTGTGCTTGTTGCATCTAAGTGCTGTAGGTCATTAGCTAACACTCTGTTAAAAATAATGGACTTTCTACATAGCCTTGAGGAAGGCGTATATGTGTATTGCTGTCCCTGATATGTGAAAAGCAAACAACATTGAGAATTTGGGTGCAGCACGCTGAAAAAGGTGGTGTTAAAAGGAATCGAGGCACCTGGAGTCTGGGCTGGTGGTTGAGGCCCTGCTACTGGTTGCTGAACAACTGTAGTTGCTTGTGGTGTTTATTGTTCTGCCAGCACCACAGGGGCTTGTATTTTACTTCTTCTTTTCTTTCTTCTGTTTCACTTAAGTCATTTAATTGTAGTTGTGTGAGTTTGTTGGCCAGATGTTTGTTCACCCTTCTTCTTTTTTGCTTTTTCTTCTGGTACTTTCAACATGATAATAGATGTTCAGCAAAACAATGGTCAGTCCATTTTCATCAGTCCAACCATTGTCTCAGGGGCGCTTTTTGTACATCCTGTGGCATTGCTTTCACCATTGCTTAAAGATTCTGTGTGGTGTTATTAGCGTTCATGCATTTCCTGTTTCCTCCCTCTCCATTTTGTTTGAAGTTACGAGAACTTGGCTGGGCACTCTTCATCTTTAAGTTTTTCTCTCTCTAGCTTGAGGGATCCATTTTTCTGATATTGCTTCCTAGTTCTGTCCATACTTCATTACGGGGTGACCATTGAATCCCACACTATCAGCTCGCATTCGTCACCACTAGGCAGATTAGCCCCATGGAAAATCTTCAGTGGTGTGCTTGCCTGCTGTATACATGACAGTGGGTTTTGATGTCTCCCTAGGGCCAAGGTTACACCAGCTGTGCTTTCTTCTAGGGCTGTTATCCATTTGTTTGCTCCTTCATTTAGATCTGGCAGTCTTCCAGCTAGATTCAACCATGTCAAAATGACCATGCATATAATGAGCAGCAGGATTTAAGCTTCTTTGGTCACCAATGGACACACATCATTGTCATGTCATAGTGTATCCTTCTTGAGGTTCAGTCTGTCCCAGCATCTTTGCCATTTCTTAGTCTCTTTGCCAGTTATTAAGTGATAGCTGTTGAGGCTTTGCATCTGACTTCTGGGATGCTCTGTCAGTTCTGTGAGAGACTGTTGTATATTGGTCCAGCCGTTGACAAACAATTTATTCACCTTTTGTTGTCATGGTTCCTGTTAGGGCTCCATGCTTATTTGTTGTGAGCGTGTCCATTCGCTGTACCAGTAGCATCTGGCTTTTAATTGGGCTCAGGTGTTGTTGCTCATCTTTTCTTTTGTAGGCGTGCAATGTGTCCAAGTCTTTCATTAATCCTGTTGTGAGTTTCCTCCTAGTCACCTCCACCGCTGCTCTGGCCTCGGCAGGGGTAGTTGTTCCTCCCTCCACCAGAGGGAGGTCATCTGTCCCCTTAGGGTGTGCTGTGTTTCCTACATTGTTTCGTCTCCCCTGGGTCACTCTTCAGTGCCTAAGTATCTATCCTGTAACAGCTGATACTGCTTTTTGCTTGATGATGTTCGTGGTACTCTCCAGTTTTAGAGCACTGCCTTGTCTTCTCTATGGAAGTCGTCCTTCGTACAACTTTGCGATCATCTCTTTTCCTTTGGCTGGAGTATTCCAGTTTATTGTGAATCTTCCCATCAGTTCACCTTCCACACTCTCTGCTTCCCTCACTGGATACAGTCCAGCTGGCACAGGCGTCGCATGTGGTGAGTAGGGTGGGGGCCGTGTTGTCTGTAATGGAGCGGTCGGCGTGACCTGTTGCTTCTCTGTCTCCTTATCACAACTATTTGTGAGGGTTGGCATTTGTTTCACTTCGAGTAAGTGTTTTCTTGCTGTATCTCTGAACCACCTGAGCACTTCTTTCTCTCTGGCCCGTTTTCCTTCTCTCAGGTCACTTGTGTCTTTTGCTTTATAATGTTTAATATTGGCCTCCACTTCACTGCAGCATGCAGCTTTAAAGGTTCCTTCCAGTGGCCACTGTAGGTTGCCTGATGTATGTCTGTGCCACTTTTTCATGCAGAGTCTGATTTGTTTGGCATGGTCTGGTTGTTGTCTTATCACCAGCTCCACTGGGGTTAACAATCCCTCTTTTTTGCTCATTTTTATCCCCTGAATCCTTGTTTTGCACCCTCCTTTGGTCTAGGGATTTCTGGCTCTCCCTCTTCTCTGGTTTGTATTAACACTAGTATTTTACCTGCAGTCACTGCCTGTTTTACTCTTGGTATTCTAGTGGGGTTGTAACGTAAATCTTCAGTCCCGTCCTCGGCTGGGGTCTTAGTAATATATCCAAATTTTCCTGTGTGCCACTCCACTCTTCTGGGGATAATGGTGATACTCAGCCGTGGATCTATTGCCCCTCTATTTCTCTCTGCTATAGTTGAACCTTCAGGGATTCCTAAGAAAGGACGTAAAGGGAGTGTAGCTACTCCTATTGGGTGATTACAAAGCTGCTCTAGTATTAAAGCTAAGGTTTTAGGAACCCACAATTTACATATCACACTCTCCCATGGTACTAAAGGAAATTCCTCTTTTGTTTGAGCTAAGTTTACAATTTTAGTGATTTGCCACAACTTCTGACTGATCTCTTGTTCTGTTTGCCAATGTTCTATACCTTCATCGTCATAGTACGTTCGTTCCAGCCAAAAATGTGTTCTGATGCCCCGAGTCTCTTTATCCCCTCGATCATCAATGTGATCAGGGTTTAAGATTTCATCTTCATCACTATTCTCCTCTTCCATTCACTCTTTAAACACTCATTTTATTTATCTACTTAATTTATTTATCAATTATTTTATTGCATCTATTTATTTATATCTTTATTTATTTGCTTATTCTATTTTGTTATTCATTGATTTATTTATTTTGTCTTATGTTTATTTACTAATTATTTTATCGATGTTATCTCTCTATTTATTTATTTATCTCTACTTATCAGTTAAATCTTCTATCACTCTCCAAATAATTCCACTAAGAAACAAAAGAAATCCTAGAAGAGTTAAAATTCCTAGAATTATGTGTCCTATTTTTGTTTGTTCCGTTATTCGTTGTAAATTTTCTATTTTGAAACCTTTTAATTACTTATCTGCCCTTCTCGCTGGACAGACAATTCTCTCAATCAAATGAACTGTGTGATTTATCTCTCCTCCTGTGTGAGTGTGTGTGTCTCTGGTCTGCTCCTGTGTGAATGTGTGTGTCTCTGGTACTTTCCTTTTCCTCTTGTGTGTGTGTGTGTGTGTGTGGGTTTCAAGGTCCCACTGCTCTCTACTCACCCCCTCCTTTCTCCTGTCTCCTATACTCTGTGCTGCTCTTGCTCTTTTCTTTTTTCTACTCTCTCCCTCCTATAGTTGCTCTTCTGTTTTTTTGTTCTTTTTCTGGCCAGGTTTTCTTACACATGCAGTTTCTCTACTCTTATCGCTTCCCTAGCGATATTGTGCACTTTTCTCGCTTCCCCTAAGCGATTCTGCCACTCTCCTGGTGGCTGCTGCCTTCCCCTAGGCAGTGCGCGCTATAGTTGGTCATTTGCCCGTGCAGACCTCTTTTTTTTTCAAAAAGAGCGGTATCCGCAGAAGCCAGTCTCTTTAACACTAGACATACATAAAAGACAAATGTGCCTTGTTTGACTTGATATAGTAGTATTACACAGTATTCCCTGTCCCATACAACTCTCACTCTCATCAGGTTAAGTCTTCAAATTCACTTCCTCGACATTGAAAGACTTTATTTGGGATTTTTGTTCTGTTGTTATTAGCTCACCTTTAAATACACTTCCTCAAACATTAAAGGTTTTGTAATTCCTACTATACTCAGAGGTAATGCTCTGGTGTTTCTAGCCTTCTCTGTTCACTGTAAGCCAAACTAGTCCTCCAGCAAAAATCAACGTTGCCACAAGCCAACATGCAATACACACATTCAAAATCAGCTGATCACACTCATTCACTCTTTCCGCACCATGGTTCTGCTGAGACATTGGCACTGACACAGACAGACAATTATGTAACACACACACACAGAGCTGCCTTTTTCACTCCCCCTCTATTTTATCTCTTGTGTTTTTAGAATTTAGTGTGGGTTAGGTTCAGGAGAGGCGAGTCTAAAAAATAGGAGGCTTACCCCGTTAACCTGGGCGGACACACCCGGCACTCAGACACCATTAGAATTTGGCAGAGAAAGAAAAAGCTCTGCTTACCTCTAAATTTGGTGGGCCCGTGGGTCTGAGGATATATATATATATATATATGTGTGTATATATATATATATATATATTGTCAAGAAAGGTTGAGATCTACCCACTCCCGGCGCCAAAAGAAAGGATCTAATGCTAGATTCTCCTCATGGTTGTAAGATGCACAGTTTTAATGTACCATTTAAAAGTTAATCAGTATAATGTGAAGCACTATGATCAATGTACTATGTGTGTGTGAGACTGAAATACATAAAATCATACGACACTGTGATTGAGCAAGGACGGTAAGATTGTGACATGACTGGAAAGTACCAGAGAGCCTGTCCGGTCTTAGAAAAGGGGAAGTTCAATAGCAGACTGTAAGATTGGTATGAGAGTATGAAAATCATAAGATGTGATTTAAACAGTTGATTATGACTTAAAAGTGTGAGAATTAAAAATGATTGTATTGATATTAGTGAAAAATGATGATTAATTGTATTAATAGTAACTAAGAATAAGAATGATTGAAAGAAGCAGTACATAGGATGGGTGCGGTCACTATTGGTAGAGATTTGAAGCCAAGAAGGATTGCAACATGTGCCAGACCGGAGGAATTGCAACACAGCATTGCCGGAGCTAGCACTGTCAAAAATAGTTTGGTAAGGGAAGTTAGAAAGGGAGGGTTGGAGAGCTGGCCAAAACCAGATAAAAGGTGATGTACCAGACAACTTATTCGGACTCTTCGTTGACCATCGGTGGATCATCATCTAAAGAAGACCCCTCCTCAGCCATCATCAAGAGAGCTGGCCCTGCGAACTTTACTTCACTTAGAACAAAGGAATCTTGGAGACTATTTGCTGCAGAGAAAACTCAAGGCAAGAGGAGTTTTGAATGGATTATTATTTTCCCTCACTGCAGTAAAGGATTTAGCCTCTGAAGACTTCATAGTTCGCCAGGTCAAAAAGAGGAACTGTGATTCGGGCGGGCTTCTCCGGGACTTTGTATGGAGTCAGGAGACTCTCCCCTCATGGGACCGGCCCGAAAAGAGGATCGGACAGCTAAGGCCAAGCTGCCAACCCCTCCATCTCTCTTTCCAAATTATTCACCCATCCTAGTGACCGGCTTCAGCACTTAATACAGGAATCAGTGAGTTACTTATTTTAGAACTATTTTAATTACTTTTTGAGATTGATTACACTGCTTTATAGTTTATGATATGATTATGCTGTATGCTTTGCCCTTGCTAAAATTGTATTCAATAAAATTCATAAATTGTATCTAAGGTTAAATTGTGGACATTTGCTCTGTGATTCTCAGTAAAGGTAAAACACTAGGTCAAAGTGTGTAAAACTCTATAAGGTTCTTAAAGGTTATTTCAGCCTCTCAAATCAACAGACCCTTGGGGCTTACAAAGCCACTAAATAATTCCCTAAATAATTCCCTAGCACCATACCAAGTGCAAAAATCTTTAAGAGGAGAGCTGCCGTTATCAGGTGTAACTGGTGATCATATCTGGTTTATATGGGCTACTCGGTTGGGTGTGGCACCGGTGGTAGCATCGTAGGCATCTGGAAGTAGGCAGTTAGTAGCTAGGCGAATCTCCTCACCACCAGCTTATAATAAGCCGCAGAAACTGTAAGTTGGGTGAAAACACTACAGCTGTGAGCTCAGACCCTTTAAACGGAGAGCTGGTCCAGACCTCCTGTACCAGGATAATACTGGCGATCTAACACGCGGCGCCCAATGTGGGGCTCGATGGAGAGACAACCGGCGAGCCAACAAGAACCCCAGCGGAAGGATAGCCGCTGTTTGTGTGAGACGACCCAGAGGGCAACTTGCCGAAAGGCGTGGCATAGTCAATACCTTGTAGACTCACCGGAGACTAAAGGCAGAATGAGCAGCCGTCGACGGGATTGCATCGCACCCAAGCGACGCCGCTGAGTAGCCAACACAGTCTGCAACTCGTCCCTACTCAAAGCACCATGAGAGGCTTCAAGGAGCAGACGACTCGAGACGACAAAGATGGAAGGAGCACTGATGGAGGAAAACCCTCCAGCAAAAAGCAGCACTGACAAAGACCCAAAACAGCCAGGAATGGCTACAGAGAACGGGGAAGATTTGCAAACTCCTGTAGCCCATAAGGTATCAACCATAATAATACCATGGGGTAACGGAATAACAAGTTGGAATCAAAAAATAATCAACTTCTTACAGCAATGCAACCCGAGTATAGAAGCTGACGACCTGCTAGAGGAGCTGAATAGAGCCATCTCCAGTGAGGGTTATCACTTCTCAGCATTACTGTACGAGAAGCGATGGGTAGTGGTGATTAAAAGCCCCACCAATGCCAGCGGCAAGAAGGACACACCAGACTGGATCGAGTGGTGGATTGAGACACTGCAGAATCACCGGCCGGGTGGTAGAGCTGGTAAGCCCTACATCCCAATACGACGCAATAATAAAAATGCTGGCCCAGGAAGCGGAGATCCAGACTGACCTAATAGGCACAGATGTCAAGGCAGCAGCCAGACACAAGGACTTCAATGAAGCCCTGGGGAGGCTTAAAGCCTGGGTGCAACAGAATAAGGAGGAGCTCCTAGATGATGCTGACCAGCAGAGCCTCCAGGAATACCCAGATGCAGAGCAGGAGGATGAATCTGAATCTGACTGAGAGGGAGACCTGGGTAAGAAGCCTGATGAGGAAGCAAGCCAGAGTGAGCCAGAGTTGGAAGAAGAGCCAGGTGACCCCTCCCTGGGAGAAGGACCATCAAGTCACCTATCAGACTTCCACTACAACCCCATGGCCCTGCCCCCAGCATTGGGACGCCAGGCCACGCCGCTGATAAGTTGAATGGTGAGCTGGCCTTCAGAGCAAGAACGGGAAGGTGCAGGAAAGGAGTCTTCAAGGAAAAGGCATGCATCCGAAAGCTCCAAGAGGGACCGGAAGGGGAAGGCTAAGTCAAGCCCCAAAGAACAACCGCTGGACTGGCTGAAACCAGAGCCAGAGCCAGATCCTAGGCTGCCAAGATTGCATGCTATGCCTGAAGAAACCCGTAAAATCAACCACCAATCAGGTGTGAGAGCCTATCACCATATAGGGAATCCATGGGACATTGATGGAGATGGGCTGATAGTGTTCAGTAGTGAAAAGATGAAGGTTCGGAACAAGAAGTTCCTAAAAGAATTGAGACGACGAGCTGGCCCAGAGTATCAGCAAGAAGTGGAGACTAGACGGATGAGTGGAGCTGTAAAACTTGGGCCAGTAAGAATGGTGAGTGGAGCTGACCTTCCTTACTACGGAATACTGCATGTCATAGTGGAAGAGTACGGGGGCACAGAAGATCTTACCCGATACCGAGACCAGATGCTGAGGGCCCTAGAAAAGGGAATAGATGCTGCAGGAAACCTGGGGCTAAGAAGGGTGGTAGTTTGCACAGATGGTTTCAGGTCAGGCAACCTGTCCTGGGAAGAAGCTGAAAAAGCTGCGCTGGCCATGGTAAAAATGTACTTGAAAATGACACAAGGACTGAGCCCACTCAAAGAGATTGTAATTGTCACGTCAGTGGAGCTGGACAACGAGCGCAAGAAGGGAGCTCTGGCCCTCATGAAAAGTGAAAAAGAAGAAAGGAAAGACTGGGGGGAAGAGAGAGAGCGCCCAGTCGAGCCAAAGGAGCCAGTTCCCGCACCAGAAACACCTGCTAAGCCGAAAAAAGCCAGGGCCAAGTCCATTGAGGGAAGTGCAGCACTGCGGGCCAGGGCTGAAGAAACGGGGGGCAGAAGTCCTCAGTTTACAAGGACCAACGGCACAGAGGAACAAGATGAGGAATCCCAGCTAAGCCAGGGGATGGCAGGGCTCGGCCTGTATGGCCTTGGCATTCAAGGAGAGATATCAGGTGCAAGCAACTACGACACTCAGGGGGATGACACAGAGGATGAGAGTAGATTCCCTGGTGCAGGAACAGACGACCAGGCATCAGATTGTGAAGGCTCAGCCAGCCCAAGTTCAGTACAGAATCCACCAGACCCAGCATACCCAGACTTGAGAACAGGTCTACAAAGGGGCCAAGAACCCAGTGAAGGTAGTCAGCGTGTACAAGACCACCGAGAAGATGGCAAGGGACCTCAGGTATGGTACGTTGGAAACCATGGACGGAAGACAGGCCTACACCCCAGAAGTTGGCCAGACGGGGTATGAAACCCCCGAAGGATGGATTGATTGGCTGGAAGAGAAAAAGACCTTAGAAGTGACCGCCAAAGTAGGTGAGTGGGCGAACTTACTGATGACTCCATCGTACAGCACGCTAGCAAATTGCAAGGAATTGACGTGTAACTTCAGAACAGCTTATGTGGCTGTGGTGTATGATGTGATGTTAAGAAGAATGAAGAAAGCAGCCCACCAGTATGCAAAAGAGGTGATTGAGGAGACGCGCAAGGATTTCTCGGATGATGATGACGGAATACCCGCATCGAAACCCTCAAAACCCAAAAAGAAGGTCAGGTTGCTCATGGAGCCTGCACAGTCAGATACAGAGGAGCAGGAACCTGGAAAAGCATCACAAGAATCAGCCAAGACGGAGCAAGCAAATTTCCAAGAGTTTAAAAAACTCAAGACCATGATAAGGGCAAAGAGAGACCAGGAAAGCATGTCTGAATACCTGAAAGAAGTGTGGGGCTTAGTGGAGAGTTGCACCAGTCGAGAGGAGGCGATCAGGTTGTGGCTGGCACACGTAATCTCCCAGCCCGTTCGAGCAGGAGAACCAGTTCGAGAGCATTATCAGAAATTGGTGCTTGAGGACCTGGATGATGAGGACGCGCACACATCGAAAAAGCCCGAGCTAGGGTGGAACAAGGACAGTCCCTAGCCCAAGTCTGACACGAGCTAAAGGCTGTGGTGACCCCAAAAAGGTTTGTGAAGGCCCTGAGGATAGTGACTAAGGGGTCCAGAGGGGAGTTAGCCTGCCAAGATGCCAGCAGATGATACCACGATCAAACAGTTGGACATAGCTGTAAAGAGTTATGACTTAGAGTGAAAATACTACGAGGAAAAGAGGAAAAAGGAGGCGCGGCAATCTGCCAAACCAGCAGACAAACCGATGCCAAAAGCACCTCAACCACAACCCTACAAGTCACCAGTCAGCAAACCTCCAACCAGCCCAACGAGGCCGGCGAAGCCTGACAACAAACAAGCCCCAGTCAAGAAGGGGGCATACCTGTCCCCTGAAGAATACAAGAAGTTGACCCCTGAAGAAAAGCAGGCCCTTCGGGACTCCCGTAAGGCGGGAGCCGGAGGGGCCTCCAAGTAATGGCTCAAAAGGCACGGGTCACCCTGGAAAATGCCTACTGGGTAGGGGATGTTATCTACACCAAGGTGGATGGAGATCCCTACTTAGTGGACTCCGGGGCAGAGGTGTTGATGATCCGCAAAAGCCTTGAGACGGCAGGACACCTGAAAGTCCAATTGGCAAATGGAGAGACGAAGAGGATGCCTTTTGGAGTTTGGAAGAAAATTGTGTGGATTAAGGGGCCATACGATTTGATAACAACTAGGGACTTAACCCTTAGAGTCCTGAGCCTATTTTGGCCGTTTCTGAATACTTTTGATTTTGTCTTCATGTACCACATTACAAAATGTTTACCATGCCCATGTTTGCTATCATTTTTTTCAGCACAACATTTCCTATGATCTGACTATTATTTTTTTCAATTTATACTGTATCAACACATTTTGCCAAAACACACAAAACACAAAAATCCCGACGGAAAATTACACACTTTGCAATAAACAACACAAAACATGCTTAATGAACCATTTGAAATCTTGAAATGTCAATACAGGTTATAAAGGTGAAATATACAAAGGTAAAATTGAGAAAAATAACAATATACAATTATTTACAACAGAGCAGGTGTAGGCTATAGGCATTTCCCCAATTTTTTAGTAATAAACACTGATATAGTTTGCACAATGTACAAAATTTGAGAGTTACATCAATGCTTGACTTTACCAGAGTTCCAAATAATGCAAATGTCAACACAACAGGTAAAATTGAGACACATCAAACAATATACAACTATATACAATCAAGGCAGGTTTGAGCTATCTGTGCCACTCCTTGAAAACAGTTTCGTCCACGATGACAGAGAGCCACATCACAGGACTCACACTCAAGGAGTAGGCCTTTTTGTCCACCAGGAGACAGCTGGGCTTGGCAGGTCCCAAGTGGCCTTGTGTGGCCTTCTCTGGCTGCCATCTGTCACTTCAGCAATGGGAACAGGAACAGTCTGCCTCCTGTTTATGTAAGCACACCTGTCTGGTCCACCACAGCTGGGACACCAGTTCTGACAGAAAGTTTGTGACTCATGCTGTTCCTGCCGGTGCTGCTGATCTCACAGTGCAGGATGGCGCATTTGTGGTTGCAATGTCCACAAAGTGAGGAACAGGGTGCGAGCAACACCGAGCTGTTCTGTGGTGGTGGAGAATATTGGATCAGCTGGTCCGACAGATCAACCCCGCCCATGTTCTTATTGTAGGCAGGAAGGGGGGGCAGGGAATTTTTTTCTTTGTCCAGTGTCCATCTCTCTCCTTCACTCTCCTCTGGACCACCTCACCAGAACCCATCGCCGAATGGATTGTGGAGCACACAGACACCTCCCGTGTGTCCATCCATTTCACAAAGACCAGGGGGGCCTCCCTGATCCATCTCAAGCTGCCTCGCTCTGATTTTTTGGTGAGGGCATTTCCTCTTCCGGTAGGACACCCTTTTCTGTTCTCTCTGTATGTCCCACAGGCTCCAAATTTCATGCTGGCCAAGTCAAGCAGCAACTGGGGGCTGGTGTAAAAATTGTCCATATAAATATGGTATCCGGTGCCCAGGTATGATGGCTAAATGAGGTCCATCACAGCATCATAAGACAATCCATGCACAGTGTGTGTGTGTTTTTTCCCCATGTACAAGTTGAAATTGATGGTGTAACCATTACTCGACTCAGCCAAGACAAAAAGCTTCATGCCCCACTTTGTTGGTTTGTCTTTCATATACTGGGTCATGCCAGTTTTTGCTTTTGTCGCCACCATCCTCTCATCAACTGCCAGTTCCTTCCTCGGGTGGTAATGGGCCTGGCAGGCAGTGCGAATTTCATCCATAAGTGGCTGGATCCTGAACATCCTGTCATGCTGTGGTGTTCCCTTTCTCTCCTCATTGTTGATGTCCTCCACTGAATCACTGGGGTGAATGTTGGACAGTAGTGCCCTGAATCTGTCCCTTGACATGACAGTGGCTGGAAACGGGACCGACATGATGTGGTTCTGTCTCCAGTAGTCAGGGAGACTTGGCAGCCCCACCAATGCTGTGTAGAGAAGGAGCCCAAGGAATTTGTACAGCTCCTCCACTTCAAGGTCAGCCCATGTGAACTTCTTCCCCCATTTCCTGCCGCTTTGCTGCATATGTGTTTGTGTTCTTGCAGAGTGTCCTCATTGTGTCCATTGAGAAGTACAACTTGAACAGATCTATCGGTGAATGTGCTGCATGGGGGTTCACCTGGGCTCCTGGTGGTCTGTGGGGCATGAACCTGCTGATCTGTGGTGTGATGTCAGGGTCATTTTCAGTCTTCCAGGGCTCAGAGCTCTGGTGTGGCTGGGCATGTGCAGATCTTGACCAAACAATAATAAATAATAATAAATTACATTTATATAGTGCCTTTCATGACACCACACCAAAGGATGCTTTATAGAAACAAAAAAAAATAACAGACAGGTATAACAAAACAAAACAACACAGGGTAAACTAACAGAACTAACCTGAACTGAATCCTCCTCCCACGCCCTCTCTGTGTAGTCCTCCTTGGTGTTTGGACTGTGGACGGTCCAGGCTGCTCATGATCGCTGTACATGAAAATAACACACATAAAAATATTAATTGAGTTTACAAAGAGAGCAATAAGCAAAACAAAAGTAATAAATGTTCATGAGAAGTGTGTCTTACCTCTCATTATCAACGACGACAAAAAGCGGGTCATTGACTCCATCATCCACAGCATCATCACTCTCTGCCTCCGATGATGGACTGGAAGCACTCCCAAAATCACCTTGGAGTTCATGAAATAATTCCAAGGCTCGCTTGACAGCCAGTGTTCGCCTCATGTCTCCACAAAAGTCTCTCCTCTATCCAAAAACTCTCCCTCGATCTCCCTACTCCTCCAAAAAAAAACCCTCAGTCTAAACCTAGCATACAAGCTAAGCTAAAATCTGAAAAATCTAAATATCTCTCCCTATCTCCACCTCTCTATTTCACTGCCTCCTACTCGTCCACAAACTCTCTAAACTGCTCAACAACTCGCTTAATATCGCTAAAAAAAAACTCGCTAAATATCGCTAAAAAACTCGCTAAATATCACTAACCTACTTTCTCCATGTCTCTCTCTCTGCTCGCCAAACTCCCGCCAATTTCTCCCGCGGTTGACTTCCGATCATACGCAGTCGGCACCTCCCCCACACACAGCCTGTAGAGTATATCTATGCTATAGAGGACAGCCAGCACATTCGGGCATATTTTTTATTTAAACCGTTTTCTGATCATCGTTGGAGCCAAAGTTGCTAGGTTTAAGAATGATTGCGGTGACCTAGGAGAGAGATATGTCCATACCATAGAAGGGGGTGTGCACCCCCCTGTTCGACAATACCCGCTGAACCCGGGGGCAGTAGAAAAAATGGACACAATAGTCAAGGAACTGAGTGCCCTGGGAATCATCCACGAAGAAGCAAACCCCATCACCAACAGCCCAATCCAAGCAGTAAAGAAACCAGAATCCGCAGGAGGCGGATGGAGACCAGTGATCAACTTCAAGGCCCTCAACAGACGAACTGTGGCTAATAGGGCCAGCCTGATAAACCCACAAGGGACCTTGAAGACCCTGCGTTCAAATCGTGCATTGACCTGGCTAATGGCTTCTTCTCCCTGAGATTGGCCAGACAATCTCAGGGGAAGACGGCGTTTACACACAAGGGAAGATCCTATGTGTGACAGCATCCCAAGGCTACAAGAACTCACCAAATGTCTTCCAGTGAGCTGTAATGGAGGTGTTGGATGGGCTAGGGGCCACCATCTACATAGATGATGTGTTCATAGCTGACGACACCAAAGAAGAACATCTGAAGAGACTGCAGGAAATCATTGAGAGGCTTACAGCAGCAGGACTGAAACTCAATCTCAAGAAATGCCAGTTCGGACAGTTCCAGGTGAATTACTTGGGATTCCAGGTGGCGACAGATCTGGGTCTCTCGGACGGCTACCGGGAAAAGTTGGAATAGGTAAATCCACCGACATCAGAGAATGAGTTACAAAAAGTTTTGGGACTGTTCAACTATGTAAGAGACCACGTCCCGAGCTATCAGAAGTACGCTAAGCCGCTGTACGCATGCCTCAAAAAGAGACAGGATGACCAGGAGGAGAAAGCCAGTAAAAAATGGGTTTGGACCGCAACAGACCAAGACAATCTAGAAAAACTGAAACAGGTGATAAAAGCAGCAGTTCGGCTGGAACCGAGGAGCCAAACCACAAGGCTAGTCGCAGAAGTTAGCTGTGAGGAGGATGATGTTGTGGTAAAAGTCAGTAATGAAGGAGGAGGAATGGTGACACTATGGAGCTACACCTTATCGTCAGTGGAAAAGAAATATCCACCAGAAGAGAAGGACCTAGTGGTCCTGGCCAAGTACTGGTGAGCCCTGAAAGAGTTGGCCCAAGGCCAAGGAATAAAAGTCATCACACAAAGCCATGTTCACCGATTCCTCAGGAAAGGGATGGGGAAGGTGGAAAGACATCTTGCTGGATCCAGACCTTGAAATTGGCCCAGTGGTACCCCCCAGTAAGAAAGCATCAAAAACAGAAAAGACAGAAGATGAACCCTATGAGTGGGTCCTCTACACAGATGGATCCAGGAAAGGGGGCGACAATGTTGCGTATTGGGGTTACATTCTGAAGCAGGAAGAGAAAGAATGCTTCAGACAGAGAGATAAGACTCAAGGGAGTGCTCAAGCGGGAGAAGTAACTGCCGTGTTAGAAGGACTCCTAGAAATGGAGAAAAGGAAAATTAAGAGAGCCAGAGTAATAACAGACAATTATTACTGTGCCCAAGCACTCAAAGAAGACCTTGCCATTTGGGAGGAAAACAGGTTCGAGGGAGCCAAAGGAAAAACAGTGGCCCACCAGGATTTATGGAAAAAGATAGCCGAGCTAAGGCTAAACATGGAGCTGGATGTAGTGCATCAGAGAGCTCATGTCAAAGAAGGAACGCACTGGCGGGGAAACGATGAAGTGGACCGCTTCGCGCAACAGAGATGAGTCATCTTTGTCGGGATCAAGAAATGGGAACAAACACCCAAGGGAAGGGTGGTTCCAGAAAAATTCGTGACAGAAGTGGTGCAGGCCATACATGAAGCGCTAGGCCATGCCGGCACCCTTCCTACACAGAAGGAATTGGAAAAGCAGCAGATCTGGATTCCAGAGAGCTGGATTCGTAAGACCCTCAAAGACTGTGAAGTGTGCGGACAGTACAATGCAGGGAGAACAGGACAGCGGATCGAGGGGAGTGCCAAAAGAACTGAGAACAGACAATGGCACCCACTTTCGAAATGCTCAAGTAGACCAGTGGTGTCAGAGGAACGGTGTGAGCAGGATTTACTCACCGGCTTACACCCCCCAGGCAAATGGAGTGGTGGAACGAACCATTGGCCTGGTAAAAAGCTGGATAGGCAAAAATGCTAACACCAAAGAGTGGAGCACAAAGGCCCTAGAGATAGGAGTGGCCCTGAACGATCGACACCGGACGGACAGGCCCTCCCCCTCAGAGGAGCTTAATCAACGCCCATTTACGTCACAAGAAGTGGGGCGGAGCACTGAGGATAATAAGAAACTTCCGGGCCTTAAAGTCCCACTCCAGGTTGGACAACGAGTCTGGATCAAAGCTAGAGACCATCCAATCAACACTGCAGTAAATGCGAAATACGAGCAAACCGACACAGTAGAACAGATCTTAGATAGTAACACAGTGTTACTAAAGAAGAAGGGAGTCCAGAGATAAGAGCAGCTTAAGCCTATTCCTAGCTGAAAGAAGAACCAGGAACCAAGATGGCCAGTAACACACCAGACCTACCACCCTATGTCAGACTGGTCACTGTCTATGGGGCGGTTGTTATGAGAAGAACAGTATCAGGACTCTGGGCAGGCAGAGCCCTGAGAAAACTGGATTTTGCCAAAAGAGGGCTCCTGTCATGCGAAAAGGAGGTGTTAGAGTGGAGAGAAGTTAAGAACACATGTGTTGTGTGTTCAAAACCAACAATCCTGGCTGTCCTGTGGGAAGAACCAGTGACTGAGAAGCCGCTTTGGTTTCACCGAGAGAAGCACGAGTACAGGGGAATATACCACAAGCCCATGAAGGTGATGGATGGCCACGTCTGTGGGTTGTGTCAGATAACCATGCTGCCCCGAATGGTTTTCATCACTCAGTGGGACTTGAAAGGGACAAAACCAGAACCATCTAGCTGCTCGTGCCAATGGGATGGATCAAGTCATTTTATTTCATCCCTTGCAATAGTTGTGCTCTCCAACAGCGAACTCGGAGGTTATTGCAGGTAGGACAGGCCAAAGGATGGCAAGTGAGAAGATTTGTGGACCCCCTCATGGGCACAAAACCTGCCCCAGGAGGTGGGGAAACCTCAGAAGCAGCCCCGGTGCAAAGAGCACCAGTGAGAAGTCCAGGAGAAGAGGAATGGAGAGGGCCGACTGCCCCTCCAATCTACCCCAACCTAACGGCAGGGGAAGAGGGAGGCAGTCAAGGTGTGGCTCCGCGACACCGGTCACTCCTGGAAGAAGCAGTTAGGGCATCATGGCCCTATAATCCTGCCTGTGGACAGCTGGCAAATCCCCTGCTCGGCACAGCTCAATTGCCCCAAGTCATCAGAGTGTATCGTGACCTTACCAAACCAGGGTACACTACTGGTATGGAGAAGTTGGGAGATGAAGAGCGGGAGGCAGCCCATGAAAAAGGCTGGGAAGGCCCCTGGGAGCTTACAACCTGGGGAAAACTGATCGGAGAGGTCCTTAAAGACCCAGAAGCTGTACTGGAGTACCTGCCGGAGGTTCCGAGAGAAGAAGGAGCCAGAACAACAAGCCTGCATTACACCGGCACGAGCCTGGATGCTTGGGGAGAGCCCGGAGCCAGAGCGAAGTCAAAAAGCGCTGACTTCATAGTCACCCCGGAGGGATGGCATTATGGAGGCATGTTACAGGCACCGGGGATGAAGGCCACGAGAGCGGCCACGCCCATCAGACCCGACCAATCCGTAAAGGTTAGGATAATAGTACAGATGGTAATAGTTCCATACAAAGGTGTGTACTCGGTGGGAGCAGACATAGAGGTGCTGGATGATACACCACTAACCCCAGAGAGGCAGGAACTAGAACCAAGCAAAGAGAAGGAACCTAAGCCTTGGGGGGGTTTTGTCGTCAAGTAAGTGGGAATTGGTCCTGTAAACGACGACTAGAAGACAAGCACTAATCCTTGAACATAACAGTAACTGCGGCTGCACCGGACTAAAGAAATAGTAGAAATGGACATTGGCCTAAAAGTAAAAAATGGAATTGGGAAAGTAAACAGTATGCCCTATTTGAAGTTACCTCGGGAGATCATATGGCTAGATCACCCAAAAAGAGATTCTGAACCAACATTTTGGGGATGTGGCACGAGAGGATATTTCTGTACAACTAAGGAATATAGTCAAAGTACAGATCTGCAAACAGCAGGGCAAAAATTGCTGAAGTCGTATGTGATGACAGGGCAGCAACTGCAAGAAAGAAGAAATATCTTATGTCCAGCATATTGGGCCGAACAGCCGGTGCCACTCTGCCCAAAATCAGCCCCATGGATACTGAACACGGTTTACTTCACAGTCACTGGGTCACCAACTGAAGTAGGAATGAAGAATGGAAAGAAACAGAAGGAGTCTAAACCAGAGCTGGTAAAGCTTAAGATGGGGACCCAACTACGCGGATCCCCTGCAGAGAGTGTATGTTGAAATCTGGGTTGGATCCTGTGTGATTTGGACCACCAGCCCTTATATGCGCAGGCAGCTCAACAAACGAGCCAGTGACCCCGAAAGATACATCATTGAAAACCAACATTTGCCACTAAGAGTGGCTTGTAAACGGTTGGATATCTTAACACCGACTCTTCCCCCGATTGAAGAGGGAGGGTTCCAGTTCCACCGCAGAAATGGTTTTAGGGGAGATGGTTGGGCGACCATGGTAGAATTAGTGACTGAAAAGTCAAGTCAAGTCAAATTTTATTTATATAGCGCCAATTCACAACAGAAGTTATCTCGAGGCACTGTACATATAGAGCAGGTCTAGACCGTACTCTTTATCTTATAAAATTTACAGAGAGAAACCCAACAGATCCCACCATGAGCAAGCACTAGGCGACTGTGGCAAGGAAAAACTTCCTTTTAAGAGGCAGAAACCTCGAGCAGAACCGGACTCAAGGTGGGCGGCCATCTGCCTCGACCGGTTGGGTTTAGACAGAAAGAGAGGGGGGTGGGGGAATGGGGTAGGAGAAAGACAACCTTGCAAATACACAGACTAAGTCAAAATGTAAATAGTAGTAGTAGTAGTAATAATAATAATAATAATAGTAATAATTATTATTACAGCTAAAGGAATAATAATAACAAACAATAGTACATTAATAGCACTAACACTATCAATAACACTAGTAAATGTTTTAATTATTGTCGCATCATGGGTTGAGCTGGATCATGGGAGCAGCAGGAGACTCTCCAGCTCTGGAGGCAGAACCCTGCAGTAAGAGACAGTAGAAGAGAGAGAGAGAAGCACAGCCTGGGCACTAATGTGCTTGAGGGAAGAACACACAGTTAAAGTGATGCAACGATATTAAGACAGTTAATAGTAATCTCGTCGGCAGGACATCATGGACAACATTTACTAACTATTAATCTTAACTGATGCACTGAGACTGACCCAACCCGCCGAGGGAAAAATGGAACCAGAATAATATGCTAGTTAAAAGTTAAGGCATAAAGATGAGTTTTTAGTTTGGATTTAAAGGCCTCAACTGAGTCAGCCTGTCTAATATCAATAGGGAGGTTGTTCCAGAAGAAAGGGGCCCGATAGGAGAAGGCCCTGCAGCCTGCTGACTTCTTTTTGACTCTGGGGACAGATAGCAGCCCTGCACTCTGAGAACGCAGAGCACAGGAGGGAATATAAGGGTTAAGAAGATCAGACAGGTATAAGGGGGCTAGCCCATTTAGAATTTTATAAGTCATTAAGAGAACTTTAAAGTCTGATCTAACATGAATAGGGAGCCAGTGAAGGGAGGCTAAAACCGGGGTAATATGGTCAAACCTTCTCGAATTGGTCAGCATTCTAGCTGCAGCATTCTGAACCATTTGCAGACTTTTAGTGCTAGCACGCGGTAGTCCTGAAAGCAAAACATTACAATAATCCAGTCTAGAAGAAACAAAGGCATGGACTAGAATTTCAGCATCTGCCATGGAAAGAAAAGACCGAATCCTAGCTATATTGCGTAGGTGAAAAAAGGCGGTCTTTGTAATGTCTTTAATATGCTGATCGAAGGAAAGAGTACGATCAAGTGTGACACCCAGATTTTTGGCTGTTGTATTTTGAGAGATAACACAGTTGTCAAGGGATATAGTCACATGATCGAACTGGTGTCTATATCGCGCTGGGCCAATAACCAGCATTTCAGTTTTGTCTGAATTAAGAAGCAGGAAGTTTTGAGACATCCAGCTTTTAACAGAAGACAAGCAGATCTCTAGTTCCCTAATTTGAGAGGCATTATCAGCCTTTATAGGCACATATAGCTGGCTATCATCAGCATAACAGTGAAAATTAATTCCATGGCTCCGAATAATTTGGCCAAGAGGAGAAATATAAAGAGAGAAAAGCAGGGGGCCAAGAACAGAACCCTGGGGTACTCCATATTTCACATCAGAAAAGGCTGATACAGTATTATTACAAGAGACACACTGAGTTCTGTCAGATAAGTAAGATTTTAACCAGCTGGGGGCCAGGCCAGAGATTCCAAATCTATTTTCCAGTCGGTCCATGAGTATACGGTGGTCTATAGTATCAAAGGCTGCACTAAGATCAAGTAATAGGAGCAGAGAGGTGGAACCTGAATCTAAAGAGAGTAGCAGATCATTTACTACTTTAGCAAGTGCTGTTTCAGTAGAGTGAAAGGCCCTAAAAGCAGACTGATACGATTCAAATAGATTATTATCAGCTAAATGAGCTGAAAACTGCTGATACACCACTTTTTCTAGTATTTTAGAGAAGAATGGGAGATTTGAGACAGGCCGATAGTTACCTAAAGACCCAGGATCAAGGTGTGGTTTCTTAAGTAAAGGTTTAACCACAGCTGTTTTAAAGCTAGAAGGAACAGTGCCAGTCGTCAACGATAGATTCACAATATTCAGCACTGCAGGGCCCAAGACTGGCCAGAGATCTTTGGAAAGTTTACCCGGTAAAGGGTCAAAAAGGCAAGTGGTGGGTTTAGAAGCTAGTACTATCTTAGATAATGAATCAAGACATATAATGTCAAAATTCATCAGAGCAGAAACTCTCTGAGACTCAGTATGATGCACAGCCGGTTCCACAGCAGATGCTGGAGAAACTGAACTGATTTTTAATCTAATCTCATCAATTTTACTGCAGAAAAAATTCTGAAACTCACAGGCAGTAAAGGGCAAGCAGCTAGGAGCCTGCTGCTTTTTAGTGAGTTTAGCTACAGTGTCAAAAAGAAATCTAGGATTATGTTTATTGCTATTGATTAAATTTGAAAAATATGCTGCTCTGGCAGTAGACAGTGCATGCTTATATTCCAGAACACCCTGGTGCCACTGGAGATACAGAGCTTCTGATTTGGATTTGCGCCATTTGCGCTCTAATTTCCGACAGGCCTGCTTCAGAGCACATGTGTCGTCTGTGAACCAGGGAGTGGACCTCTTTGGCTGTTTAATTTTAGTGGTGAGAGGTGCAACTGAATCAAGGAGACTAGACAAGGTTGTATTTAAATCCCTGGTACAGTTTTCAACAGAACCAATTGCTGCAGTAAAAGGGGCCAGGACCTCTGGTAGTTGCTCACTAAGAACAGTTAAAGTTGTGGGACCTATGTGTCTGGTGGAAGATATATTAGAGACAATTTTAGGGGGACAGGCTAAAGTTGCATCAAATTTGATAAGAAAATGATCGGAGATAACCGATGTGACAGGAGAGATAGTCAGATTAGACACCTCAATCCCACGGGAAAGAATCAGGTCTAGAGTGTTACCACCACAGTGAGTAGGTTCATGTACAGACTGTGTGAACCCAAAAGTATCAATAAGTGCCAAAAAAGCTATATTTAAAGGATCAGAGGCCTTATTTAGGTGAATGTTAAAGTCACCCATAATTAGGATATCATCACTATATGTGACAAGACACGATAAAAAATTTCCAAATTCATCTAAAAACTGTGAGTAGGGGCCAGGTGGTCTGTAAAGTACCACAAGGTGGAGTGGTTGCAATCTATTTCCCTGGTCATGGGGATCAGAAGCTACTGGAGAAGGTTTCAATACTACAGCCTCAAAGGAGTTAAAAGTGACATTAAGAGCTGAGGTTAGACCAAAGAAAGACTTATAAATTAAAGCGACGCCCCCACCTTTTTTCGTAGCCCGAGCAGAAGAATGAACCACTTTATTCAGAACTATCTCGGGTACGAGGTGAAGGGAGCGCTCATAGGACGGCGAGAGACGGCCTTGTCCTGGAGGACAAGTGAGAGTTCAAGTATGCCTTTGGACCTTTTGCCCCTTTGCCAGGGTCCATTATGGAACAACCAAGCACTTCAACCAAAAGTTGTTGGATGGTGGAACCAGAAAACATGTTTGTTGCATGGGACGCAAACAGGACTCAAGGAAACTAACAGCGATATCAAACCTTAGGCCAGAACATGACGTTATGGCAGAAGGAGATAAACAGCACTTGGAAAGATTCAACCCTGAACCTGAATGAAGGGAAATGGTCACTAGAAGACATACAGGTACTAAGGGTACTAAGGGTTGTGTACTCTTGGCCAGGATCGAGAAGCAGGGATACTGGGACAGCGAAGTCAAGTTCGAAGCACCGTACCAAAACATGTCGTGTCTCACCATAATCCCGAAATGGGGACAGTTCTGGGGAAGTTATAACCTCACTTGCAAGAACCCCGAGGCCCAGACCCACAACGCCAAAAGTGGAAATGGTACCCAGCACCCGGAAACGGTTCCAAATGCATACCATGAGGATTGGCTTAACGAGACCTTGCCATGGATATGGAAGGCCAAGCTAACTCATTTCAAGGGAGCCTTCCAAGCAGGATATACAAGATCCAGCAGAGGACTACAGGGACCACTAGAGGCCGAAATGTATGTACAAAAACTTCCAAAACCTGATGCGTTAATGAATGTAACAAGTGGGGACTTTCGGAAGATTGACGAATGTGTGGTTACTGAAATAGTGAAGGATTTGAATGGCACGGACTACGTGAACACAGGCAATTCCCCTCGCTGCCCGTTGTGGCAGGAGTGGCAAAAGGTATGGGGAGTCTGGAAGTATGACTGTACTCAACTAAAAAAAAACAACACCCTGAAGGGAGTATTGCAGGCCTGGAAGGAAGTGCACACACGAGACAACAGCACGACTTGGTGGGGACTACAAGAGGAGGAAATAAAGAAATGGGTAACACCGTGTCTAACGTTTGCGTTATATATATATATATATATATATATATATATATATATATACTGTCAAGAAAGGTTGAGATCTACCCACTCCCAAGCGTCAAAGAAAGGATCTAATGCCAGATTCTCCCCATGGTTTGTAAGATGCACAGAAAGCTTGATATACCATTAAAATTAATCAGTATAAAATGTAAGCATTATGATCATTGTAATGTGTGTGTGTATGAGTGAAGTGAATGGAAAATCATATGACTCTGAGTTAAGCAATGAAGTAGTGCTTGACATGACTGGAAGAGTACCAGATAACTATCCGGTCTTAGGAAAAGTTAATAGCACACTGTAAGATTGGTAGCATGAAAATTATAAAAATCATGAAATGTGATATAAACAGTTGATTTGTGGCTTGAAGCGAAGGAATCTGGAACTGTTGCTGCGGAAGATTCAATACAAGGGTTTTACATGGATTATTATTTTCCCCCACTGCAGTAAAAAGTTTAGCCTCTAAGATTTTATAGCTCGCCAGGTCAAGAGGAACTGTGATTTGGTGAGGTCCTCAGGACTTTGTCACGAGTCAGGAGACTCCCCTCTCACTGGACCCGGCCTGAAAAGAGGATCCCAGTCCAGCTAAGGTAAGCTGCCAACCCCTCCATCTCTCTCTCCATTATTCACCCATCCTAGAGACCGGCTGCAGTATTAAATACCACAGGAATCAGTGAGTTAATTATTTCTGAACTATTTCAATTGCCTGATGTGGTGCTGTATGCTTTGCCCTGCTAAATTGTATTCAATAAAATTCATAAATTGCATCTAAGTTAGAGATGGACAGTTGATCTGTAATTCTCAGTAAGGTAAAACACTAGGTCATGAGTGTGTATAATATCACAGGTCCTTAAAGGTTATTTCAGCCACTTAAATAACAGACCCTTAGGGTTTACAAACCACTAAATCTTTTCCTAGCACCATATAGTGCAAAGATCTATAAGAGAGGAGAGCTGCGGTGTAACAGGTGTGGTGATCATGTGTGGAGCTATAGGATGAGTTTAACAGTGGTAGCAGAGGTAGGCATCTGGGAAGTAGGCAGTTAGTATGGGCAGATCTCCTTGCCACCAGCTTATACAAGCCACTTAGAATCTCTGTGAGTTGGGTGAAAAACACTGCAGCTGTAGGCTCGGACCCTTTGGACGGAGAGCTGGTCCAGACCACCTGTACCGGGGTAATTACTGACGATCTAACAATACATATATATATATGTATAACGACCAATTATTTGGGTAAAGTACCAGTATGTGGCCACAGTGTACGTTTGGCCGTCCATCTGGAGTAGACCCGAGCCCTCACGTCAGCCCAAGACCCTGGAGCATAATATGCGACAGAGTCAACACCACCTGCAACATCAGCTTCGCTAGAAGACATTGCAGTAATGTCCCAAGATGGAAGGATCACTGTGACAGCCATTATGGAGACGAATATCACACGTACGAACAACAAGCTGTGTGGCAGAAGATTGGGGGAGTATGGAGAAGAACGTTCCCCATAGGAGTCGGTTGTGCCACAGCAATCTTGGGGCATGGTATGATGCAGAGAAAGAATGTAAATGGCAGAGTCGTTCCCTATGTAGCCAGCCCTAACATTTTAGTGGCCAAAGGGCATGCTTTCAGGAAAAGGAAAAAACCCTCTGCGAAGGTAAGGAGATCACAGGGTACGAGTGGCTGGGCCCCAGGGACTGCAGGAGCCACGATTTCAGGAGTCTTCACCACAGTGGTGGAGGAGACGGTTGGTATAATTGGGGAAGGAGTAGCCATGATAGAAGGTTGGATTGGCGACCTATTTGCCCAGATGTGGCCCTACCTCCTAATGGCGATAGGAATCATCATCGTAGGAATCATTGGATGCGTCATCATGAAAGGCAGGATCAAGGCCGACTTACGTCCCTCTTGGGAGGAGAACATCGCAGAGGAAGATCAAAACCCCTCCTCCGGAAGAAGAAGGAGGGCGCCTGTATGTTTTAAAATGCATAAAGAGAAGGGGAAGCAGATCGAACCATAATACCACTTACAGTGAAACTCTTATACAGTGGTATGAAAAGTTTGGGCACCTGATAATTCAAGATTTTCCTTTATAAATGCTGGTTGTTCGGATCAGCAATTTCAGTTAAATATGTCATATAGCAGACAAACACAGTGATATATGAGAAGTGAAATGAAGTTTATAGGATTTACAGAAAGTGCCAATAATTCTTTAAACAAAAGTAGGCGGAGTGCATAAATTTGGGCACTCTTGTTGTTTTATTGATTTGAATACCTTTAGCACTAATTATTGGAACACAAAATTTGTTTAGTAGCTCATTGACCCTTGACCTACATACACAGGTGAAGCCAATCATGAGAAAGGGTATTTAAGGTGGCCAATTGCAAGTTGTTCTCCTCTTTGCATCTTCTCTGAAGAGTGCCAACATAGAACCTCAAACAACTGTCAAATGACTTGAAAGCAAAGATTGTTCAACATCATGGTTTAGGGGAAGGATTCAAGCTCGCTCAGAGATTTCCAGCTGTCAGTTTTCACTGTGAGAAACATAGTGAGGAAATGGGTGGAAGCCACAGGCTGGTTCGGTAAAGGCCGGTGTGAGCCAGAAAAAATCTCAAGATAAGCACAGGCGAGGATGGTGAGAACAGTCAAACTCAACCCTCAGACCAGCTCAAAGACCTACAACATGATCACACTACAGATGGTGTCACTGTGCATCGTTATTTATTCAGCGCGCACTTTGCACAAGGTGATGCTGTATGGGAAGTAATCACGGAAGAAGCCTTTTCTGCGCACATGCCACAAACAGGGCGCCTGGTATGCTAAGCACATTTGGACAAACCAGCTTCATTTTGGAATAAGGTGCTGTGGACTGGTGACTAAAATTGATTGTTGGACATAACAAAAGGCGGTATGCATGGCGGATGAAGACACAGCATTCCCAAGACAAACACTTGCTACCTGACAGTAAAATTTGGTGGTGGTTCTACATCATGTGCTGTGGGGCTGTGTGTGGAAACAGTACTAGCAATCTTGTTAAAGTTAGTCGCATGGATTCAGTCAGTATCAGCAGATTCTTGCGAACAATGTTCAAGGAGTAAGTGACAAGTTGAGATGCGCCGGGGCTGGATACTAACAGAACGACCTAAACACTGCTCAAATTCTACTAAGGCATTCATGCAGAGGAACAAGTACAACCGTTCTGGAATGGCCATCTCAGTCCCCAGACCTGAATATTATTGAAAATCTGTGTGGTGTGATTTAAAGCGGGCTGTCCATGCGGAAACCATCAAACCCTGACTGAACTGGAGATGTTTTATGAAAATGGTCAAAAATACCTTCAATAGAATCCAGACCCTCATTGGAAGCTATAAGGAAGCGTTTAGAGGCTGTTATTTCTGCAAAAGGAGGACATATTGAATATTGAGTAATTTTTTCTGTTGGGGTGCCAAATTTATGCACCTGCCTACTTTTGTTTAAAAATTGTGCACACTTTCTGTAAATCTATAAGCTTCATTTCTCATATCACTGTGTTTGTCTGCTATATGATATATTTAACTGAAATTGCTGATCCGAACAACCAGTGATTTATAAAGGAAAATCTTGAAAATTATCAGGGGTGCCCAAACTTTTTCATACCACTATATATATATATATATATATATATATATATATATATATAGCATAAATTTATACAGCATCCACCTGTGACAAAGAAAGGAAAAAGGAATGAGCCCTGATTGACAGAGACATTTGCCATGTAGCTTTTTCCATTTCAGCTTTGAGCCAATCTTATACTTTATCCCCGCCGTTTTTTCCTTGTGTCTTTGTTCTTTCTTTTTTCACATGCTCTTTAAGTACCTTTTGCCTACATGTGCAAGTGATCTTCCCAGTGTTACAAGCAAAGCAATAACAAATTAAACCAGGAGATCAAAAACATTGGAGCACACTTTTATAATATCTATGTAATAATCCTGAGTTTTTGCCTTGAAGGATTTGAAATTATGTCATTACACCAAGTTTTTCTAAAGAGAAGTCTTGACTTCCAGAGGCTGAACAGCTGAGACAGACTAGTAGAACTACCTACCTTACCTAGCAACCACACAACACTTTTAGAGCATCCACCTGCGATAAAGAAGCTGCTGGTACTAGACACTGCTGAAGCAGATTACCGCTGTAGATTTTATTAATATTGATATAAAAATTAATATTAATTCCTTTACTTTGGTGGTGCTCAGAGCTTTCTGAATAAATTAATGCTATGTTTGTTACACAACATACACAAGATTCAGAAACTGAAATAAAAGATATTTACAATTGTGTTCCATAATAAATTCATGAACATCTTTTGGCAAATTCATTATGACTGGCTTTATACACAATAGCAATTATTACAGCATAAGCACAAATTAAATCAGAGTCAAATACAGTATCTCACAAAGTGAGTACACCCCTCACATTTCAGCAACCATTTATTATATCTTCTCAGGGACATCTGTAGAAATGAAACTTGGATATAACTTAGAGTAGTCAGTGTACAGCTTGTATAGCAGTATCGTTACTGTCCTGAAAATAACATACAGCATTATTGTCAAATAACTAGCAGCAGTAGTGAAAACACACCTCACGATGAACATGTCAAATTGTGCCCAAAGTGTTAACAATGGTGCTCACAAAATATTATCTATTTTCTTACACGCAATCCTCTGCTTCAGAATGTCACAGTACATCTGTTGGAATTCCTCAATGAACCCGCAGCTCCCCAGTGCGGCAGCATTCATGCAGCCACAGACCATGACACCACCACCACCACTTGACTGTAGGCAAGACACAATTATCTTGGTACTCCTCACCCAGGTGCCGCCCCACATTCTGGACACCATCTGAGCCAAACAAGTTTATCTTAGTCTTGTCAGACCACAGGACATGGTTCCAGTAATTCCTTCTATCTTGGACTGCTTGTCTTCAATAAACTGTTTACTGTTTGCTTTCTTGTGAACCAGCTTCAGAGGCTTCCTTCTGGGGTGACCATGCAGACACGACTTGATGCAGCGTGCGGTATAGTCACGAAACTGACAAGGCTGACCTGCAACTTCTGGATATGGCATGAGCATAAGGACTCTTCTTTGGTTGACCCTAGCGAGGAGCCTGTTCGAAGTGGAACCCGTCTTGGAAAACCTGCATCCAAAGGCAAAGACAAGACCTCCCACTGAAAGAAAATACATTGGGAAAAAAGCGATTGAAATGAGCAATACATGAAAGCTGACTTCTCCAAAATTATATTCACCCGATGATGAGTTTCCGGGCAACCCTAGATGGTCCGATGGGTGGGCATGGTTGGATTTCAAGTGGCCATGCGGCTCCAAGTCAACTCTTGATGTCAACAAGGCAGTGGTGGTGTTATGTTCTGGGCAGCCATTGATGCTTCCAGGTTCAGGATGGTGTTAAAGTGAATTCTGAGGGGGTATTGCACTTTCCTCAAAACAAATTTCCTTCCATGGTGGAAAAGGCAATCAGCTAAAGTGAAGAAGACGCACTATTGTTCATGCATGACAATGCACCATCCACATGCCTCACGTTATTCCCAAGACTGGATTTGGCATCTCCAGGGCTTTAAGGAACAATCGCCTCATGAACGACCTACCTGCTCACCTGATCTCAACCCAATTGAGAACTTGTGGTCAATAATAAAGAAGATAATTTACAGTGTACATAATACAATCAGAAAGCGAGCTTTGGAAAGCCATTGGACACAGAGAAACACCTTATATTTGAAATGTTTCAAAAGACATTAAAAGCTTTATTTTGTAGCCGGTTATGCAAAGAAAACCATTGTTTTTATTTGAAGTTAGAATACAGTTGTGAAAATAATATTATATTCCAATCAATAAAACATTTAAAAGGTGCTAGTTTTGTTTTCATAAGTTATAAAGCTCACTTATCAAGACCGCTGTGATTGGCCAGCCAGCCCAGTCCTTCAGTTAATACTTGGACTTTTTCTTCTCTTGGTGTCTTAAGTGAGTTAAGATCCTTTTGTTTATGGCCATTTGTATGTCGGAATCTTTGCCTCTGGGTACTGTAACAGCTGCATCATAAAAACATAATAAAATAAAGAGAATCCATAAGTTGGCCTCTGATTGGTTAAAAACATGGTGGATCCCAATACTGGTAATATTTTTCTTGTATGCCAAGTCCTCGCTCCTCAGTGGGTTACCTGTAAATAGTTCAGTCTCAAATTGGAATTGGCTTCTCAAGGAGCAGGAATGCATTAGGAAGGTTCTCCAAGGGGCTTAGAGGGAGGTTACACCACTGTATCCACTGGGATTTTCCAGGAAGTGTTGTGTTGTAGAGGGCAACCATTATTTATCGTAGCCAAGTGTCTGCTATGGGAGGTGAATTAGATGTGGGTGCTTTCAAGTTTTAAAGCTACCACAGGATCCATTTAACGCTGATAAAATCTTTGATGTACTCTAAGAAGATAGAGAAATCACTATATATCTAAAAAATATATCAAAGATGTTAAAGCAGTTTATTCATTCATCTGTTTCATTATTAGTAGTATATATTTCAGTCCTGAAATGTTTGTTATATTTCAAAACTGTTTTACGGAGGAATGAATAAGAAAATGTTGTTGCCTCTCTCCTCACATCTCATCTTGCCTCCTTTCTCGGGAAAGACTAGGATCGAGAAAGACACAAGAAGGAAGCAAGAAATGAAACTAAGTATTGGATCCACATATGTTATAATGTAATAATGTAATGGGCCCAAAGTTTCACAACATGTATTTTCATAGCGTTCAATATTGTCATCTCATTAAATAGCATTTGCTATGCATTGGATCGCAAATTAGAGCCCATAGCCTTCAGCCAAGATAGTAATTACAGTACTAAATAGTTCTGTTTTAGATGTACTACAAATAGAGCTAAAGGTTGCACCACTTGGCAGCTATGCAAAATATATTAATCCATAAAAAATTTGAAAGCCATCCACCAACTCAAAATATTAGGAGTCTTATGAGTAAAAGCTCTTGGGTGTCCAGAGGCTGGCGTCTCTCTGCAGATGGATTGACCTTGTGACCCCTCCTTCATGGGACATCAATGCTGAACAGACCCAGCAAGTGTATAGGCCCATCCCTTTTCAGCTTGTAGGTTGTGCTTTTCGCGGTCTCCCAACAATGGACAGACACTGTCACCATCCTAGTTGCACCTTATTAATTGCAGAAGGAAAGAAAAACGAAAGAAAGAAAATCACAACAAGTAACAGAATGCTGTATGTTGTTATTAATCATTAAGAAATGTGTACTTACTGATGCTGGTTTGGGAGGTGTGGGTTGAGAGTGTGGTGAGGATCACTGGCCTCACATTCGCTTTCACCCTCATAGCTTGAGCTTTCTGTGCTACCCGTGATGTGGGTCTTCACAGCAGCTAACAGTAATGGAATTTCTGGAAAATAAGGCCCACAATTTACCACAACAGGACTCCAATCAAGACAACTGAAATACATTACATGTCCAAAAATATCAGTGTAAACAAAATGTACCTCCACTAATTTTGGTGTCTCAAATTTTATAATAACAACATGTGTTGGTGAGGTTATGAAGACATTCTGAAGGCATTACAGAAATATCAACTTATGTGGGCTAAAATGACTGGGGAAAAATAATTTTAGCCTACATAAGTTACATCAAGATAGCGTACACAGATTTTGTTTTTCAGTGATGACATTATACCAGTTTAAATAGTTGAAATAAAGACCATACGGTCCATGTGGTACTCTTTGCTTCACCGTAACCCTGCACTACATCAGCAAATTTCCTCTAAAATAAAAGACAGTTATAAAAGACCGTTATTTATTTAATCTGAAAAGAATTACCCACACTTAAGTACCTATTTTAATCTAAAGAGATATTTGCCTTTAACTGCCATGCTGCCTGTTGTTCTACTTGATCTTTTATTCTCTTTCTTGAGGGCCTTGATCTCCTCCTCAGGTGCCTCAAGTTGTCTCCCTGGGCAGAGGTGGGTTTCTTCTTGGGAAAAAGTTCTCCTAATTCAGACTGCCTTGCAGCTATAGAGTTTGTAGTTTTTCGTTGGGTAAATAGTTGGGGAATCCTTGGACCATTTTGTGGAAATGTCCAAATGAGAACATTCAGTTCTTCCTTGAAGCTACTTTAATACCCCACTCAGCCACAGGTAAAATCACTCCTCTTAATAACAGGACAAACAAATATTCTATTCCATGGTAACAGCCTCACCTTCTCAAAACATAACTACAACTTATTACGTGTTTGTTCTATATCTTATTCTATATATTTTATATTTATATTAATTGTGTCTCACTCAAAAGACTAACTACAAATCTAACAAAACCAACATGCAGCCTATTCTCAAATAGCTGTCATGAAAATTACCTTTTTTGCAACTGGCTCTGCAGTTTCTTCTTGTGTGTCAAGGAAATTTTTGTTGGTACCCTCTTTCTCTTCTTGCTTTTGAAGGCCCTCTTCCAAGGTTTCTGCTCAGCAATCTTAAATGTGAACTCCTTTCTGTAGTAAAAAAAAATGATATGAACAAAATTGAATGTCTAGAAACAAAACTATGTGGCTAACATTACATCATATACTGGTACACTGTATGTTACAGTGTTTTGTATTGTTTTTTGTTTTTTTTACTGTTTTTAAATAGTATATTTAATCTGATAATTTTACATATGTTAGAATTTTGCTGCCATGTAGGCTGCTAAGTGAACTTTTCACTGTACAATGTTGTTGACAATGTTAACAGTAGTAAAACATTCTTATTAATCCAAATCTGAGCCAACATCCTTGAAGTTAAGACTTAATTAAGCTGGGCTCATGTGATAACTGTGATGTCCCAGCTAGTAGCATATAGCTAATGTTACTTGACCCATATTCACAAAAATACAACTTATATAAATTGCTACTTGTTATCATGATTAATATTACATGACTAACAAAGTAAAGAAAATACTGCCAACTGCATAATGAGCAGGTTAAACCAGCCAGTGGGGCCTTTTGCACGCCCATGCGCGACTTTCTAAGATACTCCTTTTGAGTGTTTGAGGATCAATCGATAATCCAGCGTACAGGGACTATGTAATGCATCTTTGTCTTTTTCCTTTTGACCAGCTGGCCAGTACAAACAATGTTTCATCCTCTGCGCTGGAGCACCAGAGTGTGCTCTTTGTGCCTATTCTGTCTATTCCGCTTTCAGTGAGACTGGCTAGTGCCACTGCCAGGTTCCGCGTCCTTCCTGCTAAGGGCCACCATTTGGGGTGGGTCCCACAGAAACATCTCCTGTGTGAACCATCTTCCATGTATGAGTTAATTGTACAAAGTTTTAGCTTCTGCTGTAGTACATACCATTTGCTTTAAAAATCTATGGAAAAAAGGATGGAAACACCAATAGCGACCACCCTTTTCACAGTCTATAGTTTTGCTCAGAATCTTCCCTAAGAAGAAATGCGAGACGGAAGGAGAAGAAAGTATTACACTACTGGTTAGAATAACAAATTCCATCAAGAACAAAGAAGTGTGGATAAGGAGCTTTGTGTTTTACTTCATCTAACTTTATTAAACTGTTGTTCTGTATTTTCTTTAGTAGTTTTTGTGGTTCTGTGCAGGTTTTACAAGCTTAGGGCTAGCTAAATGTAGCTGTATACTGTAGCACACTGGCTCCCAACCTTTTTTCTTAACAGGACTCCATCATAATAATTAATTAAAAGCTATACATTTGAGTATTTTGTGTGATTCTGTTTATTGGTTTTTGTTTTTAATTTGTTCAGTGCCGGTACCCTGTTACCTTTCCCAACCCCTTGGGGTCAGACCTACTTTGGGAACCAGTATTGTAGTCATGTTGTTGGACAGAAACGTTAGCAGCTTGGTTCTTTCCAACAACAGATATTCATTAGAATAGAACATTTTGCATTCTTTTCACAGGAAATTGATTGCGGCCATGAACATGCATCAGTCAAACCAGGAAATGGTGAGTCATGAAAATGACCTTTGTGGATATTTTATAGACATAAGATGGTACTCTAAGCTAAATGGAGAAAAGTTTAGGATGGGTTATTCCTGTATAAAGAGGCCATTTTTTAACCAATTAAATGAAGTACAATCCTTTTGATTAGTATCTGTGAAGAAAGTTGAGCAAATAATATAAGTAGTCTCAAGCCAGACCAAATGTTGGTACTGAGTGCCACTATGAGGGCACTACTGAGTACCCTTCATGTGTAAGAAAGAGGAGCAGTTGGTGGAAAAATCTTATCTTGGACCTTGCCTGCATCCACTTAGCAGGCACCTGGCATTGAAGCAGCACTTCCCGTCCTCCTTTTTAACCATAAGAACCACCAGACCTGTCTGGTGAAATGTCGACTTCATACACAGCTTTGTCCTTGACTTTACCTCATTAGGCTTCCTGGTGCAGTCATATGACCTCTGTGAATTTGAGTACCCATGACACCATTTTCAAAATGAGTGGGTATGCGGGTCGCACACCTGCACTGCACACCTCACCAAATCCTAAAATTTTGAGGCTTTATTTTTGGTGACTGGTATGTTTCAACTTGATTTAACAATTCTAATACTTAAATAAGATGTCCTGTGCATTTTGACAACATTTGTTGAAAACTGATAAAACAAGTTACTATTATTTATTGAGATATCATCGAGCATTTAACCTTAAAAAGTAGAAATGGAAGAAAACATGATGTGGCATTTGTCACGTAGAAAAATATTTAATTCAAAAGTACATTTAAACAAATATATATACAAGTGTCAAATTTATAGTTATTAATAGTAAAATATGTTACAAAACAATTTTGTATATCTGTAAGTAAAACAAACAATTTTAAGGTGTTCCCTAATTCAACTTAATTTTATCTTTTTTTGTAGTATATTCGCTACAGTGTTCAAAGGTATGATGTCATCTTTGGAGATGACAGTGAGTTTTCAAAGGGATGTGAAGATAGCTCAGATTAAGACCTGGAGACCCACAGTTACACTCCCAGAAAAAAAAACATGGGTATGATGAGTCAAATGGGTGTGGTGATTAGGGCGGTGAATCAAATGATTTAGTTGAAGTGCCACAAACAAATATGAACCCAGGGCAGCAAAATATGACAAAAGAACTGACAGAGGGACATGCGACTTTCAAGGAACGGCCGAGGAAAAACAGTTCTTTCCTTCAAAGCAACCTTCAAGGCCACAAGTGTCACACCTCCATGATCTTTCTCCTGGACTATTTCAGGGTTCATACCAGAAGCTCTTGTGTGTCACTGAGCAAACAAATTTGGCCGCAGTGTACAAAAATCAGAACATCACAACAACACCACTGTCAAAGGCTGGAAATACTTTTGATTGGTTGGGTACATGGGTCTTTGCTGCCAACTGCGAGGAAATCGTGCATACTGGGAAAATGACACAAGGTGTCCCATGGTGGCTGACAACATGTCACGCAACGTTTTCGAACCATGCTGACATCTCTCTACATTTACTGACAACACTGATCAGTCAAACAGGCAAGTCCGAGGATAAGTGTTAGAGGATTCCGTCCATGGCTAGATATTTGCAAACAATGCTTGGGTCACCCCAGAGGGTACAACTCTGTTGATGAACGGTATGTGTCCTTCAGGGGGACACACATTCCAATAAGGCAGTATGTGACCCACCCTTTGGGATTGAAAATTTGGACCGCTGCTCTTCTTCAGGCACTGGGGAAAAAAGCTGTACTGGGCATGGGAGGTGACATTGTGGTCAGCTGTGTGAAACTCTCCCATCAGATCAAAACACAAAGTCTTTGCAGATATTTTTCCTCCAGCACCACTGGTTCTCAAACTTCTTCCGGTGACAGATCTGCTTTGTAGCAATCGCTTGGCTGGTTCAATGCTTGAGAATGACAAAAGAATCTTGCCAAGAGGAGGCAGAGGATCTCTTAATGCCAGGGTGGAGAAGAGGAAAGTATGGTTATTTTGAGTGAGTGCGACAACAAATCTGTTACCCTGATCTCATCCCTACTGTGCAACAGGTCTCAAGACAAAAGTTCAACGCTGGAACAAATCAGACAAAGCATTTGTGGAGGTCAACCCAGGCCACGCACATTGTGAAGAGTACAACACATTCATGGGGGGGATAGACCTCCTTGATGCATGTGTTGCAAGATACAAGTACCACATGAGGTCACGGAGGTGGTATACACCTCTTCTGGCAGAGTCATCATGTATTGAGCCTCGTTAATGGGTGGTTGATCTACTGCCGTGACTGTAAACTGTAGTGTCCAAAAACCACTTTTCAAACAAAGGAGCTTCCAGGCAAGTTTTAACTAGCCTGATTCTTTTGAAGAGCACAAAGGGGTGCGCCCAACACTTGGCACCACATAACCACCACTGCCCAAGACAGGATTACAGCTACAGTAACTTGTTGCATAACTACCCAATATGAGGTAGTATTTATTTTTATTCAGGTTGCATTTTTTGTTGTAAAACCAATCAGACAAATTTTATGTTGGCTTAAACATTAAAAAGTTAGAATATTGATGTATTTTGTGAAAGTACAAATAAAAAATACAAATATGTTACTAAGCAAAAATAAATAAATGATTTAAAAAAACTGTCAAGCTGATTTATTTTGATAAGAATAATTCCATAAATGCCCAATGTGACATAAATGTAACTTTCAGATCTTTGCCAGTAGAGGGCAGTGTTCAAAACAAATTAGAAATGTGTTCTATGTGGTTCATTTGGTCTTTTATATCCCCATAATTTTCCTTTGAGGAAATAGGTCTGGGTTCTTATGGGTTAAGAGGTTCCTTGGGCTGTTTTGCCAGTTATTAAATATTGATATATGAAGTTTAGCCTAATTATGATGTATATCAAACAGCATAAATCAAAATAATTATCCATGTATACCATACTTGACTGTGTATGAAACTGCCTTTTGTTCTTACACAACAGAACCTGAATCAAGTTCCTCTGACAGATCTCGACAATGGCTCAAAAGCGCACATGATGGTGGTGCGGATTACTGTAAGTACATTATACTTGTATAAACCTAACTTGTAAGTGTGTTTATAGCCAAAGCGTACTGGTTTCTGTGTTTGACTATTTCATTGAAAGCACTTTACTCTAAAACTTTTATTCTTACACAACAGAACCTGAATCAAGTTCCTCTGACCACAACTCTGACAATGGATTTGAGAATGCACATGATGCTGCTGACATTACAGTGACATAATTCACTTTTGACAGGGCAATTGGAAAAAATCTTGTCTTAATTTTCCATCACTTTGCAGACACTTGGCATTGAACAATTCCCTTCCTCCTTTTATTAAGTCCCTTGGAGCCTCTTTTTTGCTAATTGGTATAGCATAATTATTATTATATCTAATCCAGTATGTGCTTTGTATGGCTTGCTTTTTATTCTTTCACAACAACATCTGAATCCTGGACCTGACCAGATCACTGACAATGGCTCGAGACACACACATGATGGTGGTGGGATTACTGTAAGCCCTGATGTACTATTATTCTATAAAACTACCTGTAAAAAAAAATCCACCAGTAAATGTGGCAGAAGACCTTATGTATTCTGATGTAGGTATGTTTTGTCCGTTCCAGCAGAATGAGCTCGGTATTTATAGCCATTCTCTAAGCTGTAAGCAATAAGGCGCTGGCTTGTTGGGCTAGTTGATGTCATGCAGCAGACCTAAACCTCCTACCGCCTGAATCATGATTCCTCTGACGGCCACAACTCTGACACTGGATCGAAGGTGCACATGATGGTGATGACATTCTTGGAAGTAATTTTAACAGGCACTGATCTCATCTGATTTTCATGTCTTTAACTGTTTTGCTTTCCTGGCTTTTAGAACCTAAGCCTTATTTTTTTTGTATATATACAACAATGCCACAACATTAGTATTTTTGTGAAGTCTTTATATTATGCATCTTTCCTAGTGCTTGTGTTTGTCAATTATTCCTTGGATTTACTGTCTTTTCCCATTAGAGCCTGCATGCAGACCCTGGTGATTATACCCCAGTTATCCATCATCACTCTTGTTTGAGGATGAATCAATGAACTACCACAATTTGAGCCAAACAACTCAATCTTCAGTTTAAGGGACAGTGTTGATTGTGATGCGTTTGAACCACTGTGGCAGTCTTTTTACTGACTCTGAATCCATTGGCAGTGGAGTACAATTTCCCATGGAAGACAGTAAATGACGAGCCACTTCACACAGACTCACAACAACAAAGCAGAGTTTTTTATATATTTTCATATGCTTTGAGACACTCACTTACTGGTGTGGCCCTGTCTGATCTTGGATTTGATTAATATCCACTGTCAGAAAATGCACTAACTTCAAAGCATCTGTTCTTTAAAAGTTTAAACCAATGCAAGGTCCACCTAGAATGTCACATATACTGTCCAAACTGTGAATATTACATCAGTGACCAAGTCAGTGAAGGGCAGTGTTCTGTAACTCTGCATTGGATAGAAACAGCTCACTGAAGAATGAAAACTTCTTCATATACTTACCAATCCAAACATAGCTGAGTTAAAAAATGTGAAAACTAGTTGTCAAAATAACATTACTATATGGAAAGGAAAATGTGTCATTAGTACATTTATGTCTTCATTTGTAGACTCTGTAAAATTGGGGACCTTTGTGGGCACATTCAGGATATATGTTTGAGTCTTTTAATGGGAGATACTGAAGATGTTTTACTTGTTTCATATACTTTACAGATAATGGCTTGATTACATATAGATAGTGTGTTGCCTCTTTTTGAAAACAATGCACTGAGAGAGTAACGACGCTAGATGTATTCAGCTGTATAACCACTTGACTGGTCAAAAACTGAAACAGTTTGAAAAAGTAGTAGAATCAAGTTGTGACCCTTGTTTACCGTTGTATAAACACTATAAAGAGAAACTTTCAGTCTGCGGATACAGTTGTGACAATATTAGAAATAAATTCTGGTCAAAAGGGAGAACTGTATTACCACTTCAATTCACTAGAGTAATGAAAAGGAACGACTTCACTGTTTTGTTGAATGGACACATAATCACTGTGTATTGTTACATTGGTGGTAGAGAGACTTGATAACGAAAATGTTTTGCTGTTGGATGACAGTATGATAAATCACACACAGTTTGGTGCTAAATCTCTTGAAAATGTAGTTGGCCTGAAAAGAGTGACACAGAGCTTGAAACAGGTTTTGATGTGATGAAATTCAACAGGGGAATGTATGTTAATTTATGTGTGCCTACAATATACCCAGCCTTTTATTTTAATATATATATACCTTATTTTTGCTGCTGTTAATGACAGTTTAATTTATAATACTCTCTGTTATCACAATGTATGAATTAAAACATAGCCATATATGGTCCATCGATATATTGCTATATTATATATAATGAATAGCCTTATGCAAAATGAGATTTGGACTATTGATGAAGCTCTATGTAAACTATGAATGAGCTTGCTTAACTCAAAATAAATTGTTTCAATAAACGCATGCAATAATGTAATGCAGTTTTGTTTTTCGCAAGTATTTGACAATATATGAATTTCTAAGACACTATTCAGTGGGCACTCAACAGGAGAAAGAGCAAAACGCCGCCGGGAATTCTCTGCATGGAAGTCCTACCAACGTACACTCTGTCAGGCAGACCTTTACAAATAGGCAACAGAAGCAAAAGGATGACGGTCCAGGAGGCTCTGGAAACCATCATTGATCAAAACAGTGAAATAGGAGGATGTGTCTGAAGATGAAGACTATCTTAGGCTGGTGCAGTTCATTGATTTTAAACCAGATGAGGAATTACTGTTCCTGATATCATACATTTGTATAATGTTAATCAAACGATCTTCATCCCCAAATATCGTCAGGCAAAACTGTCTGCTGAAAAGCATAATAAGACAGTGCCAAGAGCCCACTAAGATAAGCAGTGACGTATGACTTCAACATCAAGTCAGCTTTTGAGCTAGTCATGCCAATTCAATACAGAAAATCATTCTGGAAATGACTAATAATCGAAGGGGTATGTTTTGAGAAGTGGAAGGAGCTGGACAAAACACATTTGAATCGCGTGTTTGGGGCTCCTCATCCTGGCTGGGGTCTATAAGAGGATGAATCAACAGCCAGTCTGTGGGATACCCAGAGACAGGAGGCCCGATATTTGAGCCACAATGTCTTTGAGACTTTCGAGGCCTACTCGAGTAATCGATTTGATAATCGAGACAGGCGCTGGTGAACAGGAGAGACAAGCTGGCAGCTATTAGGACAGTGTGGGACAAGTGGGTAGAGCAACTTCCACTACTCATAACCCAGGCCCTAATATCACAGTGGATGAAAGGCTGGTGGTGAGTCGCTGCCCATTTGGAAAATATACTGTATACCCAAAACACACACAATGTTCTCGCCTCCTACAGGTAGTACACTAAACAACAATAGTAGTATTACATCCTGTAAGGAGCCACACCATCTTCACAATAACAAATAACTCTAAGTTGTATACTATTGAGACGCCAGAGGTGATACAGTCTGTTTATTGTCTTTTTGTTCTTTGCTTTTCAAGAGTGTTATCTGCCTTCTCCCAGCATCATCCTCTGTGACTGACAAGGACAGAGGAAAAACACATTTATGCAAATTTGGCGTTTATTGGTAAACACATAGCAATGCAGAGCACACTAAATTGTGAAACAAGAAACATCATTTGTTTAAACTTAAATTGGGTTCAACAACAAAATATGTGACCATATGTGTGTATGTGGCACAGAACTCAACAATAAATACGGCCACAGAAGAAAGACAGGACAAGTACTTTACAAAAGAGGTCTTAAATTATCTCAGTCATGATCAGCTCAAAATGGCTCAGGGTTTGCTTTTTGTCCCAGCTAACACCACAAAAACTTTTGTTTTTGCTACTGACAGGTTGTTGACAGCCTGACAGCATCATGGATAAGTTCTTGCAGATAGACGCTGCGACAACAGAGCAATAAATGGCTGTTTCTGGTTAAATAAAATGTTTCTCTTTAACATAGGTCTATCTCTGAATTTCTCTCAATTTATATGTTTCTGAACCTGTCAGGCGTAAAACAAGCATATGTTTGAAACATTTTGAGGCAGAGCGATTTTTAATTTACTTTGCTGTGGCTCTTTTAACTGTTCTGTCTATTTAAATAGTGGACCAATTGCCAATAAGCTTTTGTCCCTATCAACAATTTACATACAAAACTTGTAGAGAAAATCAGGCCCAGGGACAAAAATCCGAGTTATCCTTGAACTGGGATCCACCATGCTGTCATAACAAGGAAGTGCATTATTTCCGTGGATACATCTGTGATGATGATTCCAGTCAAATGTTAAGATTGAAGCAATCAAGCCTTGGATAGCGTACTGAATTAAGTATCCACAACTTCTGGTTCAATCGTCATGGATCCTGGGAATAATCCATCACCATTCAGGTCAGTGCCTTAATGTCTCCTGCCTCTATGACTGAAGCCTCTGGTCATTGATTCCTCCTCTATCTTTATGTGCTGGTTCTACTTTTGGCAGAGAAGCTTCCATCTCTGAAGAATAATATTTACTTTATAAATATAAATTACTAAATAAATTCTTGTAAACAAGTTATATAGAAATAGAGTGTCTCCCTCTCCTCTTAGGATCATGTAGGTTTTGGTACATTCTGATTAACTTCTCATTTTATATTTTGTCTTTCTGTTATCAGACAATGGGATCAAGAAATACAATAGAAATTAGTCATAGCTCATAAAATAGGTAGTATTTGTCAGCACTTTTAACCAGTAGTCACTCTCAAGCTGCTGCCTTTCAGTGTTGATGACTGATGTTTGCATTTATGATACAAGATCATCTGAGCACAATGAGTATAAAATACAGGCTAATGACAACAAGCTGTACTGTGGGATCGGCTATATTAACATTTTAAATATTTGCAAAGTTGTCTTCCTAATGCCACTCAGCCTCCGACCACAACTGGACAGGTCTGTCATTAAAAAAGGTAAGAAATAACCATGACACACTGAAGGATGGGACTGAAATAGAAATACTGTATATGTGTTTATAAATTTGCTTCTGATGATTAATGTGTGGTAATATTAGAACACTGAGGCAAAGATGAATCATGGGTAGTATGAATTAAACTGAATTAATTACAGACATAGAGCACCCTCAATAACCTCAACTACTTGAACTATAAACATGCTTGAACTACATGAGAAACTGATGGCAAAATAATTGTAAACTATATACTAGATAATTTGCATTTCCTGCAGAAAATGTGTGTAGATGCTTCAAAACTCAACGCAGCCATTCTTCAAATCTTTATTCATGGTAATTACTATTTTTAAAGGAAGGTATAACCACCTGTCACGCTGGACTCCAAGCCGACAATCTCACGATTCATGAGCAGCTGCTCTACCCATTGGGCCACAGAAGACCACAATTGCTGGATGGTGCTACAATAGATTGTAGTGGTAGTAAAATTAAAATTGTATAAATAGCAGAACAAAAGCGCCAACATATTCATAACAATATCTATTATTATTTATCATAACTATAATCATTGCTTTTATCAGGAGGGGCTTTTGATGTTTGTCTGGGTCAGGCTTGAACACAAGACCTTGGGTTAGTGAGCATCCGTGTTACCGATCCACCACTGAAGTCCACAGTGCAAAGCCTGGCGGTAAAAGCAATTGTAGTGATAGTAAAATTACCGGTACTTATAGTAGCAAAATAGCGTAAAAGCATAAACAGTTGCAAAAAAGCTGAATAAGCAAAACAGAAAAAAGCTTAAAGAGTGAAACATTTTGTAGCAGATGGTTTCTACAGCAGAAAGTGCAGTGAAATTTCCCAGTGTCTGAGCGGTCGAACGAGACATGAGTTGGAGAAAGCTCCCATAGGGTCCCATTCATTTTGCACTAATTAATTGGAAGCATTCACACTATAGTTCTTCCACTTCTTTATTAGTGTGAATGCTTTCAGCATACTAAAACTTCATTTTAAACTTTAAACTAGTCTCAAGGCGTTCCAATATTGTCTTGCATTCCAACTTTTTGATATCTTGTATAGTTTTGAATGACGCGGTTATATTTTCATGCTCATTTCTGGCAGTTTCTGAGTTTATACTGGGTGTGTGTATTAGCTGGCTAGCCACACTCTAGCCATTCCTCCTTCAACTTTTTCCAGAAATTTTTGTGCTTCAACTCTTCTCCCTGCCACACACTCACTTCTCACACACACTTCCCCTACACACATTTCCAACTTTAACCTGTTTGCTAGCACACACAACTGACACCTGCACATTAACACATTGGTCATTTGATTGGTGATTTACCTTACACACACTTCTCCTTTTAACAGTTTGTCCCTCACCTCCTCTCTCTCTCTCGCTCTTTCTCTCTCTCTATCACTCCTACTCACTCTTTTACGTCTAAATTCTGTGGAAAGTGGAACCTTTTGGACAATAACAAGCATTTCAGAAAAAGAAGTCGATCAAACATGGTGGTGGTAATGTGTGATGGTATGGGGCACTGTGCTGCTTCAGAACCTGGATGACTTTCCATAATTAGTGGAACCATGAATTCTGCTTGCTCCAGAAAATCTGAGGATTAATGTCTAGCCATCAGTTTGTATTGTGAGCTCAAATGCACTTGGGTTGCAGCAGGACAATGATTAAAACACACCAGCAAGTCCCCACTGAATGACTCAAAATAAATAAATAAATAAAATAAAATGACGGTTTGGGTGGCCTAGTCAAAGTCCAGACTTAAATCGATTGAGATGTATGGCATGACCTTGACTGAGCCATTCATGGCAAAACCCTCTAATGTGGCTGAATTAAAACAATTCTGCAAAGAGAGTGGGCCAAAATTCCTCCACAGCAATTTAGAGGATTATCGCCAAGTAGCTTGATTGCAGTTGTTGCCGCCAAGGTGGCACAACCAATCATTAAGTTTAGGGGCAATTACTTTCACATAGGGAGCCAGGTTGGTTTGGATAGCCTTCCCTTAATAAATGAAATCATAGTTAAAGCCATTTTGTACTTACTCGAGTTATTTGTCTGATATTAATATTTGTTCCTCTGAAACATTCAAGTGTGGCAAAAGCAAAAACAGAAGAAATCTGTAAGGCCATCTTTGTCACAGCACTGTAGTTGTAAGACAATGAATGTTTTTGTGGAAATTCATGTCACAATGAAAAACAATTTATTCAGTTATTAAAACTAAATAATATGTCACATCATATGTCATTCAGCACCATGTTTTGCATTTAATATGACACACTCGTGCATTCATAAAAAGCAATATAAGTACAACTAGAAAATGCATTTCTGTGGAAAATCACGTGCGCCAGATACTGAGCTGAATTGATCACTGAAGCAATGTAAAATGGCTGAAATTGTATTTGAAATGCAGAAGAAAAACTGTATAAAAGTTGGAAGTCAAAAGTAATTTCGGTGATGATTAAAATGGTGGAAATTGGCAGAGAGAGGCGATAGATGTAAACTCAAAGTTAAAACCAAAATGAACTATTCAGTTGAATAACAAAATTGCAATAACAAAAAGTTGAACATTTAAAATGTATAGAGTTGAAAGCTGACTAAGCACAAATGTAAAAGAATTAATAGTTTAACCTCTTGATAATTGAATGGTTTCTAGCAGAAAGTATGCAGGATGTGTGTTTTTAAAAGTCTTGGGGATCAAGATGTTTTTGTAGCAAATGTGAGGCAGACGCTGGGTTCTTTTGTTGATGGTTTTCATGGAACTCTCCCATGTACCATTTTGCCCAGTCTTTCTTACTGTTGAGTACTGACTTAACTGGAGGCAAGTGGCGCCTGCAGTACCAACACTCCTGGAAGGGTTCACCACTGTTCCATGTTTTCTCCATTGGTGGATAATGGCTCTCTGCTGGACTCCCAAAACCTTACAAATGGCTTTGTAACCCTTTCCAGACTGTTCTTGAATTTCTTTAGATAGGGGCATGATGTGTTTGCTTTTTGAGATCTCTTCCGCCTGCTTGATGCTGTCAGACCCAGGTTCTGTTGATAACAACGATTCTACAGGTCTGTAGTAATCAGGCCTGGTGGCTACTGAAATTCAACTCCAGCTCAAAATGTGGTTAATCTGGTGTTCGCGGTTAACAGAGACAGTTACTTTTTTCTATTGCTGACAAGAACTGGTCAGTGCTGTCAGACTGTCACTACATGGGAATTGGGACTGATGGGTCTATCTCCTCTCCAACCCTTCCACTGGGTTGAGGCACCCAGAGACAAACTGGCCTTCTTTATTAGCTTGTCATGTCTCTCTTCCTGTCCACTGTCAGATGCTGCTGCCCCAGCAGACCCACTCCATAGAATGGCTGATGCCATAGCAGTGTCATAAAAAGTCATAAAAGTGCCCCTGCACTCCAAGACCTAAAGGTCTTCTGAGGAGGTGAGTCCTGCTCAGCCCTTTTATAAAGTGCAGTGGTGTCTGTTGGCTGAACACCCAGGTACTTATAGATGTCACCATCTCCAATGTCTCTTCCCTGGATGTTCACTGGTGTTGGGAGTGTCTGCTCTGCGGAAGTCCACCACCAGTCCTTAATTTTCCCCACATTGATCTGGAGGCAGCTCCACAGGCACCAGTCACAAAGTCCTGTGTCCAATTCCTGTACTCCCTGTCATCCCTCATTTGTACTGATGAGGCCAATGAGTTATCAAAGAACTTTTGCAGGGGTGGCAGTGAGGTGAGTTGTACTGGAAGTCTGTGAGTGTGAGGTTTAACATAATGCATGTTTATCAATATTAAAAATCCGAAACTTTTAGAACTGTGTGTGGCAAAGATTTCATTTCTTTTGTCTTGGTCAGGCAGCGGCCTCCTGGCCATTCTGACTAGATTAAGCACCAAGCAGTGAGAAGCTGGCGTGCTCACAGGGGCACAAAACAGGCAAGCGGTGTCCCGGCGGGAAATGATGGAGTTTAAACCACAATGCATGTTGTCAATATTAGAAATTGAAGCTTTCATGTCCGTGTGGCTGAGACCTCAGTTTCTTCTCTTGGTCCAGAGCATGCGGCCTCTGTGGCCATTCACAAACGATTAAGCACCAAAAGCATGGCGAAAACCTGAGCTTGTCTTCTCATATTAGCGCACACAGAATTTGGCTGTTCTGAGCTGATTGGCGTTAAAAGCATGGCGAAAACTCAACTACACTACCTCTTCACCAAAACACAGCGAAGCTCAGAATTTGGCTATTCAGAGCTGATTCAATAACAAAAGCCTTGTGAAAACCTCAGCTTCTCTTCTCCTTGCTAGTGCACACAGATTTGGCTATTCTGAGCTGATTAAGTGTTAAAACACAGCAAAAGCCTTATCTATGCACACTGGTTTCACTGGTATGCCTCACAGAGACCAAAGAAGGCAAAAGGTGTCCCGACAGGAAATAATGGGTTCGCCATCATGAATGTTTATTAATATTAGAGATTGAAAACTTTCATAACAGTGTGGCACTGAGACTCCCAGTTGTCTACAGCAATTAAACAGAATCAAAGCTATTCTGTGCCGGTTAAGTGTTAAAAGCATGGCAAAAGCCTTATCTCGCCTGGTTTCACTGGTATGCCTCACAGGGCACAAAAAGGCAAAAGGTGTTGACAAATGGTTTCCAACCATCATGAATGTTTATTAATATTAGAGATTGAGAAACTTTCATAACAGTGTGGCTGAGACTTCAGTTAAGTCTTCTCCTTGTAAAATTACACAGAATTTGGCTATTCTGAGCCAAAACCAAAAATACCTCAACTTCTCTTCTCTTGTTAGTGCACACAGGATTTGGCTATTCTGAGCTGATAGTGTTAAAACGCAGCAAAAAGCCTTATCTACGCACACTGGTTTCACTGGTATGCCTCACAGGGCACAAAATGGCAAAAGGTGTCCCGACAGGAAATAATGAGTTTCAACCATCGCAGATGTTTATTAATATTAGAGATTGAGAAACTTTCATAACAGTGTGGCTGAGACTTCAGTTAAGTCTTCTCTTGTAAAATTACACAGAATTTGGCTATTCTGAGCCAAAACCCAGAAAATACCTCAGCTTCTCTTCTCCTTGTTAGTGCACACAGGATTTGGCTATTCTGAGCTGATAGTGTTAAGACGCAGCAAAAACCTTATCTACGCTGGTTCACTGGTATGCCTCACAGGGCAAAAGATGGCAAGGTGTCCGACAAATAATGGAGTTCAACCATCATGAATGTTTAATAATATTGTTGATTGAGAAACTTTCATAACAGTGTTGCTGAGACTCCAGTTTGTCTTCTCCTGGCAAAATTAAACAGAATCTGGCTATTCTGAGCTGATTAAGTGTTAAACGCAGCAAAAAGCCTTATCTACGCACACTGGTTTCACTGGTATGCCTCACAGGGCACAAAGAAGGCAAAAGGTGTCCCGACAGGAATTAATGAGTTTCAACCAGCATGAATGTTTATTAATATCAGAGATCGAGAAACTTTCATAACAGTGTATCTGAGACTCCAGTTTGTCTTCTGGTGATACAGAATTTGGCTATTCTAAGCTGATTAAGCGTTAAGCAGCGAAAACCTCAGCTTCTCTTCTCCTTGCTAGGGCACACAGAATTTGGCTATTCTGAGCTGATTAAGTGTAAAACGCAGCAAAAGCCTTCTCTACGCTCAGTGGTTTCACTGGTATGCCTCACAGGGCACAAAAAGGCAAAAGGTGTCCCGACAGGAATTAATGAGTTTCAACCAGCATGAATGTTTATTAATATCAGAGATCGAGAAACTTTCATAACAGTGAGGCTGAGACTCCAGTTTGTCTTCTCCTGGTAAAATTACACAGAATTTGGCTATTCTGAGCTGATTAAGCGTTAAAACGCAGGGAAAACCTCAGCTTCTCTTCTCCTTGCTAGGGCACACAGAATTTGGCTATTCTGAGCTGATTAAGTGTAAAACGCAGCAAAAGCCTTGTCCACGCACACTGGTTTCACTGGTATGCCTCACAGGGCACAAAGAAGGCAAAAGGTGTCCCGACAGGAATTAATGAGTTTCAACCATCATGAATGTTTATTAATATTGATTGAAACTTTCATAACGGTGTGGCTGAGACTTCAGTTTGTCTTCTCCTTGTAAAATTAAACAGAATCTGGCTATTCTGAGCTGATTAAGTGATAAAACGCAACAAAAGCCTTATCTAGGCACACTGGTTTCACTGGTATGCCTCACAGGGCACCAAAGAAGGCAAAAGGTGTCGGCAAGTGTGGGTTTCAACCATCGCGGAATGAAATTTTATTAATATTAGAAGTTGAGAAACTTTCTTAACAGTGTGGACTCCAGTTTGTCTTCTGGTAAAATTACAGAATTTTACTATTCTAAGCTGATTAGCGTTAAGCATGAAAACCTCAGCTTCTCTTTTCCGTGTTAGTGCACACAGAATCTGGCTATTCTGAGCTGATTGATACGCTGCCCAACCCAAGCCTTATCTCACGCACACTAGTTTACTGGTATGCCTCACAGAGACCAAAGAAGGCAAGGTGTCCCGACGGGAAATAATGGGTTTCAACCATGGTATTTATTAATATTGGGGTGGCTTTTCATAACAGTGTGGCTGAGACTCCAGTTTGTCTTCTGGTAAAATTACACAGAATTTGGCTATTCTAAGCTGATTAAGCGTTAAAACGCAGCAAAAACCTCAGCTTCTCTTTTCCGTGTTAGTGCACACAGAATTTGGCTATTCTGAGCTGATTAAGTGTTAAAACACAGCAAAAGCCTTATCTATACACTGGTTTCACTGGTATGCCTCACAGAGAACCAAAAAAGGCAAGGTGTGTCCGACAGGAAATAATGGGTTTCAAACATCATGAATGTTGATTAATATTAGAGATTGAGAAACTTTCATAACAGTGTGGCTGAGACTCCAGTTTGGCTTCTCCTTGTACAATTACACAGAATTTGGCTATTCTGAGCCAAAACCCAGAAAAAACCTCAACTTCTCTTCTCCTTGTTAGTAAACACAGAATTTGGCTATTCTGGGCTGATTAATTAAAACGCAGCGAAAACCTCAGCTTCTCTTCTCCTTGTTAGTGCACACAGAATTTGAGAATTCTGAGCTGATTAATTGTTTAAAAACGCAGCAAAAGCCTGATCTACGCACACTGGTTTCACTGGTTTCATCACAGGGCACAAAGAAGGCAAAATGTGTCCCGACAGGAATTAATGAGGTTCAACCATGCAGAATGTTTAATAATATTATTGATTGAGAAACTTTCATAACAGTGTGGCTGAGACTCCAGTTTGTCTTCTCCTGGCAAAATTAAACAGAATCTGGCTATTCTGAGCTGATTAAGTGTTAAAATGCAGCAAAAGCCTTATCTAGGCACTTACTGGTTTCACTGGTAGCTGCCTCAAAGGACCAAAGAGGCCATGTCGACAGGAAATAATGGGTTTTCAACCATCATGAATGTTTATTAAATGGTGAAGTTGAGAAACTTTTCATAACAGTGTATGGCCTGAGACTCAGACATGTCTCCTGGTAAATTACACAGAATTTGGCTATTCTGAGCCAAAAGCATGGCGGAAACGCTAAAAGCAAAAAGGTGCCCAGGTAGGTTTCAACCACAATGCATGTTTATTAACATTAAAAATTAAGAAACTTTTAGAACTGTGTGGCTAATTTTCATTTTCTCACTCTCTTGGTCCAGAGCATGCAGCCTTTGGCGTTCTGAGCTGATTAAACATCAAAGCAGCAACAAGCTCTTTCTACTTTGCTAACGTGCTCACAGGGCTGGCTTGGGCAAAATGTGTCCCAGCAGGAAGTGATGGGTTTCAACCATAATGATCTTTATAAATATTGAAATTAATTGTCTACAGAGGACATGTTGTGATGTTAGATAATAATAATAATTCAGGTTTTTTTTTTTTTTGCTTAGCAATTTTTGTTTTTACCCCAACACTTAATTTATAATAGAAAAAATTAAATTAAAACTTTCCCTGGGTCTTAGGGAGATATATCCAATAATGTCTTTTCTGTGGGTTAATAACACTGTCAACATAAAAGATCTGGTTTCTTGTCTCGGATTTACCTGTATCTTCTCACAGGCGGTGGAACAGAGTGTACAGGATGATGTCCTTGGGATGTTATACACTTTCGGCAGACAGCGAATTGGAGTGCAGGCGGTACTTCAGTCTCTCGTAGACTGGTCCCGAGTCTCCCACTGCTTTCACCTGCTGCTCAAGCCTTGGTGCAGCTGAACCACCCACTAGAAACCATAGGTCAGCCCACATGCTAGAAGTTCCTGTGAGCTGCTGATTTTAGCACTCTTTAGTTTCACTCAGACAGGAAGAGATATTTGTTGGGCCTTTCCTACAGCTGGGGCAGTGTCATCCTTTGGACAGGTCCTCAAATCTTTCACCCAAAAGACCTTTAGCGACTCTTCTCCCACCTCGCCAATGAGTGGGCCGAGATGGATTCTTGTTTTGCAAAGTCACAGAGTCTTTGCAGTGCATTTCAATGTTAAGGGGGCCGAGTTGTAGTTTCACACCGTGATGCAGGAATCATTCTTGCTTCTGAGGCTGACTCCTCGTTGTTGATGAGCCCAAGCACTTGTATGTCAACAAATTTGATGAGATAGTTGGGAAGAGGAAGCTTCAGCAGTTATTATTAATAATTAATGAGCAACGGACTGAGCACACATCCTTTAGGGGCCCTGAGTGATGACGGGGTAGATGAACTGTACTGCTCTAGCTACACTGTGAGTGGCTTGTGCTGAACAGCCAGTACTGTCAATCAAATGTAATAGACATCAACACTTGCTTTGCATTCATAAGTGATGGAGGAACCTCATCTGAGATCCCCAGAATGGTCCTTCCATTAGTGCAAATGGACAGGAAGAGTCCTACGCTTGTAAGAGCAGGATTGCTACCTCTCTGTGTGTGTGTCCAGTCATAATTATGAGTCCTTATACCTCTCCTGTGCAGCTTTAAAACAGTACAGGTGACTGGGAGAATAAGTTAGTGCATAATCAATATGTTATCCATGATATGGATAGATTTTAAAAAAAAGTAATTAATGAACCTAAACAAAAATAAATGTTATATAAAAATTGTTGATTGTGCCGCTGAAGGCAAAGAACAGGAATGCACTAAGAGAAGATGACCATTCACGATGGTGTGAACCTATGGGCTGTCAAATGGTTTGGCAACTGTCCTGTGACCTTCCTGAGAACAATTACAACAAACCCCACCACAAGTCGAAAAGAAAAGAAGAGATGGTCCATCTCTCACGCTAACATTGTGTCCGTGTACAGATTCTTTAGTATAGCACCATGGAGAACAAGGTGTCAAGCGAAAGGAGACCTCTAGGTTGCTGACCTTGGGAAAAAAGAAAGGACACTTGAGTCTGGTCAGAGGGCGACAATAATTTTCAAAGTTATAACAACACATTAAAACTTGTTTTATACATGTTTAGTGACAATCTAGCATATACACACTAGACAAATCTTAAGAAGAAACAGACAAAGAGACAAAAAAAAGTAGAAGTATGCAATTTACTGAAAACTGCATTAAACTTGACCAGGCTGTTCATCAAGTTTAAGACCATAGCCTTAAAAGTCAAAATCTGTGCAAAAATCTGCCTTTCATGTAATTTTATTTCCAGGCATTCACACTGTCATGACCACCTGATGGCAAAAAGGCTTTCTGTCTTTGAGCGTTTGGGATTGTTGAGCTGCTTAAGCAAGGCCTCTTGCAATATGAGCCTGCAGTAAGGCAGTCATTTTAAATTCCTTAAAAGGTCCTGAGGGTTATGGGACAAAAGTCCAAGTGGTGAACCCAAAATCTTTTCACTGCGCTGAGCTAGGATCCGACGGGCTCATGAAGACACAGGCTGATCCTCAACCCACATTTGAGCCCTTACTGATGCTGCTGACTGGCCATAAGGCAGGCGTCTGCAAGAAGGACTTAAGAACAAAAAAATGCCTTCAAAGGTAGCGTCTCCTCCCGCCACAAACTTGCCACGTTTGAAGTTTGCAATGGGAGTACAAACATCGGACAATGAAGGTGGAAAAAAGTTTTTATTCTGACAAGAAAAATTTAACCTGGATGATTACAATGCTTCAACATTACTGGCATGACCAAGGAGATCCCACTGGAGATGTTTCTATGTGGCACAGTGGAGGAGGCTCCATCATGATCTAGGGTGCTTTTTCCTCCAATGGAACAATGGAGCTTCTTCTTGTCTGGGGGTGTCAAACCGTGGCTGGCTATGTGGAAATGTTGCAGTGGGAATCTCTCTCTTGACTGGGGGCCTTGTCTGTGCGATGATAACTGAATCTTTCAACAGGACAATGCTGCAGTTCACAACACCCGCCTGACAAAGGACTTCTTCCAGGAGAATAACATAGCTCTTTGGACCATCCTGTGTTCCCTGATCAAATCCATTGAAACGTTTGGGGATAGATGGCATGGAAGTTACAAAAGCGAGCATGATTCTGGACCGTGGATGCCCCTCATGAAGCCATCTTCACCACATGGAGCAACGTTCCCTGACCTCCTGGGCCTCCCATCAAGCATGCTGGCAAAAAAGTGAGTCCCAACAGGAGCCCAGTGCAGAACTGCTCACTACCGACCTTTTTTTATTTACTTTCGTTTCTGTTTTTGGGTTTCACATAGTGCTTAAACTTTAAATGCAGTTTTCAATAATTTTCTCTCTCCTTTTTTGTCTCTTGCTCCTGTCTCTTCTTTTTGCATTTTTGACTCTACTTACAACCTGGTTGCTGATCCTGGCGCCAAAATGTTCAGAAAATGCACAATTTTCCCCGTAAAGAGAGTTTAGGACTTAGTGGAAACTTAATATTGAAAACTGTTGCTTGCTGATATTTCATAAAATGACCAACTGATAGTGAAACCAGCTGCAACCAGCTGCACCAGATGAAGGTACAACAAACAGCATCTATATTGGAAAAAAGTTCTGGAGTTCTGGAGTAAAGTTCAAGCTTGAAATTTAGAAAGTTCATCTTTTATACACTTAAAATTTAATATGAAATCATTTATTTTACTTTCTTTACAAGTTAATTTAATGTGTGTAATATTTAATTCTATGAACAAGTTGAAAAGTGCAGTATACGTTAAGTTGTTTCAGTTATTTCTCAGCAATCTCCAGCTATTTGGAATGTAAGTTAAAAAAAAATGAAAAAATCAAAGTCTCCCATCACCTTCACAACACATAGTAAATCGTGGTGTCCTCTTGTCACTGGATAGCAGCACAGCCTCACTGTTCATTCAGTTTGAAACATTACTGTAGAAGGGGGGACACTCTGCAGTAATATACAGTCCATTCAACTACTACTCTGTAATTAGTTTACTAATAGGAATACATCTATGTACTGTTAACTACCTTTTAACGCACGGCATAATACATTCATGCGTTTACATTGCTTTTGTGATACCAAATGGAAAGTTCCTGAACATTCAAGCTGAGAGCCTCCACATGGACCTGAACACCTTCAACCTGGTAAAGGCTGTTCTTCCCCTGGAAGCTGAAGCAGGCTGGTCTACCCTGCCACTACTCATATTCTCAGAAGCATGGTAGAGGCATTTCTGTCAGTGCAGCTGGTGTGGTATGTGAGGCCACAGAGGAAACAGGAGGGACCTGTGTCCCAGGTAGTTAAGACAGCTGAGAGGATTGTGGGAGCTGTACTCCCAGACCTAGACTCGATGTATGCTGACGCCTGCAGAGAGAGGGGCAAAAGATCCGGGTGGCTGTGGCTCCAGGAGGTGGGTGGTGCTACCAGTTGGAAGGTCAATGGTCCCAATCCCCAGCTCCTCCAGCCTGAATGCGAAGCCATGTGGGCAAGATGCTGAACCCTAATTTGCCCCCCAGCGTGTGTCAGCCGATTATTGTGAATTTGTTAGAGCACTTTGTATGTATAGAACAAGTGCTGTATGAATATATTGTGAATGGGTGAATGTGACCTGTAGTGTGAAGTGCTTTAGTAGTGTGACTAGAAAAAGCACTATATAAGTGCAGTCTATTTACCATCCATCAGCACCACCCAAGACATCCTCTGTTTGTCCTTCTAACATCTACAGCTTCACTCTATAGCCTCTATTCCCGCCCCCTCTCACCTCTCACAATGTTTACAATAGTAGCTTAACTTTGCATGTCTGGAAGCATAGGTCCATATACCTGCTGTATGAATTTTTCATTCTGGGTGGGAAAACAGAAAACAGATGACAAGCCTTTCCAGTTTCTCATTTTTGGTAAATGGAAAACAAAAGAAACCTTTTCAATTTTCATTTTGGAACAATTAAGGACTAATATTTCTTTCCTTTTTGTTTTATTAACACGGAAAATTTAATCAGTACAGGCAAAACCGTCTGTTATTATTATTAATAAGCTGGTCATATTTCATCTTCACCCATTTAAAATTGAAAATAGATGAGCAAAAAATGCGTCTGCTATTAATGTCTCAGTTGTCAATCCTTTTCTGTGCTGCCCAAAAATATAGAAAATAGCTAGCTAAGGCCTCAGCTGGGCAGCACAGAAAAGGACTCTGCTAACTGATGGGCATCCTGAGCTACCATTCATTAGGACACTTCCAGGGCAAAATAAAAATAATTTAACACAACCAACCAGACAGTTTTTTAGCCCGTAACTGATTTCACATTTTCCTTGTGTTAACATAAAACAAAAATGGAAAAATACTAGTTGTTCTGTTTTCCGATTTCCTTGTCCCAAAATAAAAATCAGAAAAGGCTCTTTTTTTTATTTTGTTTTCCTACTCCAAAATGAGAAATGGGAAAAGGCTCGTCATCTGTTTTCTGTTTTCCCACTCCAGAACGAAAATCCATTGGCCGTTATGTACATGGACCAGCATATCCATATACTGCATGCAGCCTCTGTAATTGTTAAAGTAAAGCTTAGAGAACATTTACAATTACATTTTGTTGTACCAAATGTTGCAGTAATCTGTTCAAATCTGAATAATGTAACACACACATTTCTATCAATCTAAACGCTGTGCAGACATAGAGCGTGTCAGCTGAGATTGATGTGTCACGTCTTATCAAATGAACATATGTGAGTGCATGCACTGCATACTATACATGCACACACATGCACACATACACACAGCTAAGCATCCTGGAGGCCTCTGTTACATAATGCAGAAAAGAGGTGAAACAGTTATTTGGGAGTATTTCAAGCAACAAAGTTCTTTCTTTTTACAGGCCCTTTAAGCAACAGTGGATCAGCTCTGTTTTATTGTCTAATAAAATTATCTGTACTGTGTGACAAATCAGCAACACAGTCTGTAAAAATTATCACAGTTTTCTTTATTTGAATTAAAGCATTTCATAAAAACTAAAGTGGTGCTCTTTGTGCCTGCTTTCCTGTTATAAACTAAACTGGTTTATTAGCTCTGCTCTGAGTACACACACACACACAATGGACTTTGTCCGGGCCCTAACTGACTATATTCATTTCCTGACCTTAACTCAAATACTCAATCAATACAATAGGTGACCTTTGATCTTTGCCCTCAGCTGCCTGTGGCTTCAGCCTGGAGAGACTCTGGGGAAAGTTAATTGCTCTGTCCTACCTCTGACCTCCTGCAAACAAACTACTGCCACCTGAGAAGAAGGCAAAGCACAACACCACACACCCAAAAAAACCACACCCAGATATCCACGCTAACTAAACTGTGGACACATAAATGTGATCGTACATGGTATCAAACACAGATACACTCAGACATACCGACTCAATGAAGAGTTCATCTTTGTGAGAGCAGGTATCTGGTTCTTATCTCATCCTGTGGTAAATCTGCATGTTAACCCCTGATTATCTGGTGTTTGGTTTATATACTACAGTGCCACCAGTACAATACTTAACATACTTACTACTCAGTTTTTCCCTTTTTAATAAATAGCTTTGTCACCATGGGGTATGAGTATAGATTGATGAGTGACTTTAAAAAAAAAATTATAATATAGCCTAAGTCTGCAACATAACAAAATGTGTCCTTTATTGTGTTTCAGCCCAGTGAGGAGTGTGACACCACATATGGAAAAAAAAGAACTTGGCATAATGCCAATTGCTATCCTAAAGCTCAAGAGATCATTGCACTGTAGATAATTCAGGACATTTCACCTCTTATCTAAGAAGCTTCTTCATTTCTGAATGTTCAGCAAGATGTCTGTAAAGATTCTCTGTCATGCAGGCATGGTGGTTATCCGGCAGCTGGATTTGGTTGTAGATAGTTGGAGACATTTCATCCACCTCTCATCCAAGAGCCAAGAAGCCTCTGTGCTGTGTCCATTCTGGCCAGATTGTACTGTCACAGTTGTCTGTACGGGGCAACAGGATGGAGGACCAAAATGCAAGCAAACAAGGCAGGCAGGTGAAGCTGGAGAAACTGATGAGAAAGATTCTTTTCCTTTAGGTCTGTCCCCCATCCTGCCCCTAAAAACTGCCAGCAGTCTTTGATTGCGTTTCTTCTTGCTATCTTCTGTCAGAACCCTCTGCTGCCCAGTGCCCAAATTGACCATCTGCCATGTCCCGAGTTTACCTCCTGTCAGATACCCTACCAGTTCTGTTCTTGATGGGGAAATATGCAGAGAGGCAGAAAAAACACTATGGTGCTGGTGGTACCTGTTATGGTTTGGCTTAGTATGTCTTTGTGTTGTGCTTTTCTCTTTGTGCTCTCTCTGTTCCCCCTCCCTTTTCTGTTCTTTTGCAGAGCTTGTGTGTGGCAAGGGGGTATGGCTGGCTCCTCCTGTTGGCAGCAGAGGCACACCTGAATTCACTCAGTCTATTCCCTCCACCTCATTAAGCCCGGCCTTCACTCCTGCTTGCTGCCAGTATATTCCAAGCTCTCACTCTGCATGCAGTTTCCCCAGCGTTACCTGTGTCAAGATTCTCCTGTGCTCCACTGCAGAAGACTTCCTCCTGCCAGCCAGCTCCCTGCCTCACCTGTCTGCCTTTTGTTTCTAGCCTTGGTCCATTTCGTTATTAAAGAACCTTCAGTTCCCACTCACCAGTGTGTGTGCGTCTCTGCTTTGGGGTCCTAGACTTAAAAGAACCTAACAGTACCCAGTGCATACAGTATATGGACAATGCCAAATCATTAAAAGGTGAAATATGCTGTATAGGGGAAAATGACAACTGATCCAGCTGTGCCACTGTCATCAGAAACAGATGCTGCTTTACATTATGATTGCATCCCTCCCCCACTGGGAAAAAATGCAAGTGAGGGAAATGTGGATGCAGTTAGGAGAACTGGGAGGTACCTAATGTTGGTTAGCTTTCAAATTCCTCATCATGTTCTCACCATCCTCTCCGTTACCTGAGCCTGTAACCGTCAGTCTGCCTTGCTGCCTGTAAGCCTTTGTTATTGTCATTATTTTCTGTGTGGAAAACACTGAACTGTTCCTGCCTGCCTGGTGTGTCTTTGGGTTACAACCATAACAATGACTGATGAGTACTATGTTTTACACACCTACAATTAAGTTCTTTAAGGAACCTCTTTGATGCCCGTCAAAGTTCTTTGAAGTATCTCTGAAAAACAATCTTTAAAATGCATGTGTTCACAGTTTCATTGAAAACATTTCTACTCCAAAGTTGTGTGTTGTGTGTTGTGTGTTGAGCCCTAAGGTTAGGCTCTTCCCAGGACTACAATGCCCTTGACTATACAAGTGTGTGCACAAGGATGGACATGCACACCACAAGCTCAGGGAAAATGAGATATATGTTTATGGTGATTATTATTACAGAACAGCAAATATGTGATCAGATATGGAGTGGAAGTGTATGAAGAGTAGATGAAAATCAGTCTGTATCTGTTATAAAGAATTGTCTGGGAATAGATTCAATCTAAGCATTCAAGAATAAAAAACACTTTTACATGTTTTATTTTTTTGTTTTGTTTGTGCTGCTGGTGAAGCCATTTCAGGTTCTACCTTAAATGTATTTAGAGAGAGTGTTAGTGCAGATGAAAGCATTTCATCAGTTGTTACCAAGACTAAGTACAAACCACAGGAATGCTGTGCTGGAATGCTGGAATATTTAAATGAATGAGATTGGACACAAATTTGAAATGTTTTCAAATATGTACAGTTCATGCAGTATGTGTGAGGTTAGGAATTTATCTTTTACAAGGCCCCTGAGCAGCTGTTAACGCAACGTAAAGATGCTCAAGAGTTTTATGTGAGAATTCAGCTGTCTAATCAGCTTAAATCACAAAATGGATCTGCAGGTGAGAAGAGTGTCCACTCACCAACAACTGAGCTGCTAAACATTGAAATATCTGCACAGGGGACAACAAATCTACACTGCAGTCTAACCCCTAAACAAACAAGAACAGAGGTGCTTACGGTGAACATTATCAAACTGATTCATAAACAGGAACATGTTATATCCAGAAATGGTATTTAGCTACTCTTAGCACAAATATATTTCTCTGTAAGCATAACTTCAGATAAAAGATTATATCTGTATAGAGTCAGACCAGATACAGTGGTAAAACATAGATGTAATGACATGTTCAGCATCCCCTAAGGTTTCTTGGCATCTCTGTCAGTTACTGCACCTGTTACTGCATGAGACAGAAAGTGTATTATGTACTATGTGGTGTACTGTTAAAAATGCTCTTCTATGCAAACAATGCTTAGTCCCACATCAGAAGTGATATACATTATACAAAAACACTGACCACATTATGATCCAGTATGTTTCTGATACTCATTACACAGCTCATTGCACAAACTTTGCCTCCAATAGGCCTACGTCAGCGAGACAGCTAATAAGATATGTTAGACCACTGAATAGCTCTCCGTTAAGAGAATGTAACCTGTGATGCAGCCTTCTATTAATGGTTTTCTATTATATTTTCTGTCGGCAAGAGCAAGTTTTTAACTGCACCACTTTACAGTTAGTGGTTCACTTGCAAAATGCCTGTTTCCAAAACTAAAAGTCTAAAACTGCTCAGATCACAACTGACACATTTCTTGCTCACAACAATGCAATCTATATTTTATCAGAAATAAGTGACCATTTTTGACATTCCAGGGGGAAACATCTGGCTCTATAGTCAGTACCAAGGCTATATTAATCAGAAATGACTGATCCCTGAGCTTGTAAATGAACACATTCTTACTTTCACTTTAATTTTATTTCTACATGATTTGAACTGAGAATGTACCTTACCACTGTAAGGGTAAAGTCAGTGTTACAATTTCTGCTTCTGCAAGTGTATGAGGGTCCACAATGGTTCGTGTGACGTAAATTTTGTCATCGGAGCGTGTACCTAAGGCTCTGTGCAGTGGGGTAGCCACCAATTCACTGGGTCTGTGCAGACTTGCCCTCGTATGGTCTGCACACAAACTATGCATGCATCCTCCAGGCGGACTCCAAGTCGACTAGAAATAGAATGATTCGAAAAACTACACAACAGCTGTGTCTGCACATGTCCGGGTGCGTGTTGGCAAGAGAGAATAATTTAGCCTTAAAGAGCTGGCCAATTGTTCCAACCTTTGGAATTCCTTACTTTCATCCAGTAGAACAGGTGCTTTATAAAAAATGTTGTACTTGTTATTATTATATCATTGAGCTGTATTGTCTCATGCACTACACAATGGTGTCACATTATTCCCCTGACTGACTGGTGTAGTCATATGCCGAGGTATACTGCAATGTGCCAGCAAAGGCAGGGAAGAAGATAGCAAGAAAAAGTGTGGCGGGAAACAATACAGGATTTAAAATAACTAATGGCTTAGCAAATGTTTCATGAAGAAGGAAATATATTCAACATCCTTCTTTGACGTTAAAAGTCCATACAATGAGTTTCAATGAGTAACACTGAATCGAAACATAACCTTTGTTTGTTTAAAAGACCCCCCACCCCAAACGCTTCATGTATCATATTCCATCATGTCTATGACATGTATGATGTGTGTGGTGCCTGAATTCTTTGGCCTTAACAATTCGCTGCAGACATCAAGCACTGTGTAAGAAGATTCCTTCAGGCGAGTCAGAGCACGAACAAACACATAATCATTCACACTCAAACATGCAGATATGCTTCTGGTCACACACACATGTATATACACACAGATGCACCGTCTGGGATTATCAAGCATATTACAGGAAACAGGCTAATTAACCAGAGAGCAAAAGACAAAGAGAAAGTGAGAGAGGAGCCAAACCCATGTGACTGAATTCTCACAGCCACCACAACATGTACATATACTCTCATGATGACACAAAGCCATGTTTACCTCCACTCTGAAATACACACTCAACTTGTTTCCTGAATTATGCCAGCAAATGTACATCTCATAATTCTACAAATGTTAAAAAAACATTTCTTCATTTGAAGTTATTTCACTGCCTTTGTCTCTGTCTCTCTCTTTCAGTTTCAGCATGGTATTTTCATTAGGACAGTATATTGGGGGCCTGGTCATTCTAGGGTTCTGAACCAGGGAGGATTACTGTCACAGGAGCAATGGGCACAGCGGCTAGTGTGTGTGTGTGTGTGTGTGGGGGCCTTCAGCTTGGGGTTACAGACACTGAAAGCAATACACTTTACCTCCCCCAGAAGTGTTGGAAAGCTGGTCGATGACTTTACAGGAATGAGGCTTGAACAGAGCAACACATCACACAGACAACATACTGTAACTCTTTGTTCATGGGAGACGTATAGTCTCAAAAGGATCGTACCATACATAGAAATGGACCATCAAAAGAAAATTTTAGACAGTGTGAAAACGAGTTTTAAACTGAGCTCGAGTCTGAATTTCTTTATATGTTATTGACGAAAAACAACCTCTGATGCACGTGAACACCCATTACAGATTCCAGGACTGCTGTTTCAGCCCCTCTGTCCTTAGCTAGCTATTGAATATCCACAAGACCCACTGCGTTTTTTTTATGTGTGTAAACTGAGCCTTCCTCATCAGGAGCAGGTTTGTGTGAGTGTAGTGTAGGTGTCTGGTCTTATCCGTAGCGGAGGAATGATTGAGACTGACAAACGTTCACCTTAGGGCCTTTGGCCAGAGTGCAGCCAGGAGGAAGAAAGGAAGAAAAGAGAAATTGACTATGATATTTTCCGCAGGTGTTACACGCGGCTCCGCTCACCAGTGGCTGGTCCCCGCCCCAGCCCCCGGGTCCAGCTCCGCAGGCAGCCGGGCAGGGGTTGAGCCACTGACAGCCTGAGTCGTCACTGCCCTGGAATTCGGCCGGACACACCCAGCACCGGGGAACAGCAAACCAGCTCGGTTTCGGCCTGACTCGTCACCGTCAGGCCACACTGTGAATGACTTCAGTGTTTTGTCTATTTCATTTTTCTGATTCTAATACGAGTTTTCTTCAGTTGGCCCTCTGAATGGAGCCACATCTCTCAGCTTCCCGCACACAGGACAGGATGTCGGAACTTCCGTCATCATCCGAAGGGACATTTACTGACGAAGTATGTAGGCTGTAATGCTTTTCATTGCTGATTGTGTAGTTGGAGTTGGTACAAACCACGAGGATGCAGCTCTTCTGCTCGTAAAGGAAACCCGTTTCTTCATCACACATTGATGGTTCATACTTAGTGTTCTCTGTTGGCAGTTTGTTATAAATAAAAAAACTATTTATGGAGCACAAAGATAAAAACTGATTTATTGTCGCTGTTTTTATTCAAACTAGGATTTGGCCACGACATGGTGAAGACAGATCAACAGAAATTGCTGAATAAATCCCTGTGTTTTTGTGTGAAAATGCACCTAGTCCCCACGATGTAAATCAGAATCTTCGCTATTTGGGGCGAACATTCAGAAAGAGATCTAAAGAAGAATTTTGTGTTCTGAGAAATGTAATGGGCATTTTCCACCGTCTGTGACATTTGAATGACCAAGAAACAACTGCTAAATTACTAAATAATGAATATAATTGAATCTAGATAAATCATTAGATTTAGTATAGAACAGCTACAATAATTCATATAATGATTGGGTAGTTTGAAGCAACACATATCTAAAACAAGTATTCTGAGACAAATGAAAGACAAAGATGGTTTCAGTCTCCTGAACCGTCCAGAATCAGAATCAGACCTTGGCTGCCAAGTACATACTAAAAGAAATTCCTGCCTTGAGAAGAATGGTGCTAAAGATCAGTGAGGAAAAGTCAGTGATAGAGAAGTAGAAGTAAGTACAAGGGAGCACAAAAAGAATAAAAAGCAAATACTATATTACAAGGAACATAAATATACACACGAACATAAATATACATAATTAAAACAACAAAAGGGAAAGTGCAAAAAGAAGGTGTGATTGTCCGAGAGATGCGTTAATGTAACGTGATAGTTTATTGAACTGAGGCATGACTTGCCCTGTTTTGTGTATTCAACTACACAATGCTACAAATGGTTATATAAAAGAACATGGAAAATACTAGAAAATAAACACACACAAAATGTTCCAATAACAAAGAAGAAATAAAGAATGATGTATATTTTTATATTTAAAGAAAGGAATGGTAAGCCTCTGATTAATGAGGCCCATTGTTAAATAATTCAGAGTGACAATCGTTTACTAGAGCAAAAATCCCAGAAAGTTAATATATATCAATATATTTATTTAACACATGATGTAATAATCCCACCTGTGGGTGGGGCAGAAGCTATAGTTAATAGTAGCTGTTAGTTCACGTTTTACATAGCTACTTATTTTTAAAAAATAATTAAGGTATTTACATTTTATTAACACTCACTAGTATTGTTGATGTTTCTGTCATATATCTACCTCTAAATATGAGAAATATACTATTCACTCTCCCTACTTGTAAGATGTTTTAATGTCTGTTCATTATCTACTTGTAGGAAAAATGATTTACAATGTTAGGCATGCCCCTGGCCAATGATCAGAACTAGAATCGAAATATTTTTATGTATCCTGGTGGAAATTGTTGAGTTGCAGCTCCAATTCACATGGTAATAAAATAAATAAGATACATTAAAGTAACAACAAAGAAGAAGTTGGAATAGTGAAGAATGAGGAACTTAATCCTAGTTTATAAAGAAATATAAAATATACCGTCAGTAATAAAACAATATGTATAGATGAATGTTATTTACATTTGTACAGCAGAGCAGTGGTTATTGCAATAAGGGTGAAGAAGGAACTGAACTAATTCAATTTATTTATATAGCGCCTAATCACAACAAAACATAGAGCAGGTCTAGACCATACCTTTAAAATAGATATTACAGAGAGACCCAACAAATCCCATCACATGAGCAAAGCACGGAAGGGTGAGAAACTTCCCTTTAAGAGTGCAGAAGTCCCAGAACCAGACCTGAGAATCAATCGTAGCATATCATGGAGACTCTCCGTCATTAATTTCAGAAATTGTCAGCTGACATTATGTCACACTGACAGCAGTAGAGGAGGTTGTACTACATCTGATTCAGAGGTAGTTTAGCCAGCATCACAGTCTGGCATCATATTGTCCTGCTCACCACCTTCCCCATTTGTCATAGTTTGGTGGTTCAATGGGTCGGAGACAAGACCAGTTCACAAAGTCAGAGCAGCCTGCCCGTCACAAACAACGCAGTCAAAATAAGTTCTTTGACTAAAATACCTTGATCTTCTGATTACGCACATAGAAACAACATTTGTGATCAAAGTCCTTTCATGTGGTTATCAAGAAGAGAACAAGAAGTGTAGTGGTGACACCTGACTGTAAAATGGACACACTCTTTTGCAAAAACAGTTCAACTATATGGAAAAACACAAATGTTGAAAAGCCATTTAATTAATATGAGTACAAACCAGAGACGAGTGTGGAGAGAGAGGATGCTGTGATAGATTAGAACCTCAGGGTGACCCATCGTTTGGGACCCTAGGCCAGAACAAACAAAGCTGCCCTCTCCTTTCATTCTTACTCTTTTCACATTCTTTTTGTTTGACAGGTGTTGATTTGTGCCTCTAAATTAAATTTAGTGATAGTACTGGCCGCAGACCGCCACTGTAGCTGCTTTTCAAATAACTGTTGTCTGTCGGACACCTCAAACAACTGTCATTGGACAGTCAGTGACTTTACAATTTAAAATCACAAGAGTTAAATAGTCATGTAATTATCTTTTATAAGATTGTATTTTTAAAGCAGTACTCTGTAGGGACTTCCTTAAAAACAAAACAACAATACAAAGAACTTATTCAAGTTCAATAATAGATGCAGAAATGTCTGAAAAATAAATGCTGAATAAAACTGAGAATCAAACATATGACTTCAACTTGAGCACTTGACATGTGATCCACAGACACCTGGCCCGTCTATTAACCGCTTTCACAGCAGTGCAACCTCGGTATTTTCAGATGTTCCCTGGTGGAGCTGTGGATGTCACTGAACACAATGTCGAATCAGTCAGCCTGGATACGAATGGACTCAAGAAGCCTTATTTCAGTGAGCCCATGTGAACAGAGTAGGTCGAGTCTGAGAAACCACAGTAAGTGAGTAGGCGTGCAGCCCGGTCTCTGCACACTACCCAGCTCCCACCCTAGCCAAACCAAACGAGCCGAAACCAGTAGGTGAGAACAAGTTCAGTGAGACATTCTCCAACTGTGTGTTGGAGGTGAGGCCAGTTCATATGAAAACAGTTATCGAGGTTCCATACTTATTCGTGTCGGACGTGAGGCTACCTCCCAGAATGATGATGATGATATAGGGATTCTCCAGTGGCTTTGGTTAGCATCCAGAGCCACAGAAAAGTTCGATACAGATCAAATTTGATTGAAAATAGAGCAATTGTTACGTTATTGCCCAGGCTGTGGAATGTTGAGTGAAAGATGCAGCTCATTTGCTGCACCCATTTTCTGTTTTAACTAGACATAGCCACCATCAGAAGGCATGTGGACGAAGCAACACAAAAACTGTGTGGGAGATTTTTGTGTGTGCCTTGTAAAGGAACCATGAAAATGGGTTATATTCAGAACCTTCCCATGTAATTTAGCTTTTGCAGAACTGTCCAATGTGATTGTTCTCATTATGAGCAGAATCAATTCACCATGTACATCTAGTGAGGCAATGTTTTTACTATTTACAGCTAGGGTAATTGAAAGTCATGGTATTCGATTTAATGCCGTAAATAGTTTTGGCGATTAGATCTTGAATTGACAGCTCCATGAGGGAAATTTTGCCTGCACAGGAAGGTTGTAAGTGATGTCACCCACCTCTTGTGGACACTGGTGGCATCTTGACATATACCATCAGCTTCTCAGAATATGCATTTCTGAGTAGCCACAATTATTCTGAAAGTTTCTCTAAATGGAACTCGAGTGTGAAGTCTCCTCCAAAGTTTGGAGTCAATGCAGAATTCCATCTGCACAGTGAGCACAATGGAGTCACTGTGAATCAGCAGACGAAGTGTGCGGAAGGTGCAAAAAATGATTGCAAGGGAAAGACAGGAGGGGCGTTAAGGCCTTGGATGACATGGGAGATTAGGGGAGGCTGAGGCAGCCCTCACAGCCCTGTCACATCCTGGTACTGGTACTGCAGTAAAAGTGGACTCCTGCAAAGATCACAGAGGAACCATGGGCGATTTACTGACCCAGCACGCACACATTGCACACCTCGCCAGACAAAAGAGTCCCCTCTGATATTCCAGTGTGTATTAATGTAGTGGAGTAATAATATTAGAAACACACCAATCAGTGTGTGTGTTTTCTGTTCAGTGGTAGACATTTTTACTTTTTGTCATAGATAAAAAAATTTAAGTTAACAGAAACATACTCATCCTCAGGTTCTCTCCCTCTCTCTCTCTCCTCTCTCTCACACACACCACACACGTTAGCACCTCGATGGCTTGCCATGTCATTCTTCCATAATGGGACTGGGGAATTTGCAAGACATCAGTGCAGGCGTCTGGTACCAGACATGTCTGGTGTCAGGGCCTTTAACACACACTCAAGATCAGTCCTAATGAACCAATGAGAGTGGAGACAAACCATCAATGTCAGGAAAGTATGAAGACTCTGGTTATAGAACTATCATCTTAATGAGCTGAATGGTCAAAAAAGCTCCTGAATCGGTGAACAAGAGATTCAATTTTGTACTTAGGTCATTACTTTTCACATAGTACATGTTAATGTTACATTGTTGTTATGTTGTCTGCTATCTGTGTTTATATGCTGCTTGTAGTTAGGACCAATGGAGATTACTGATTCAAATCTTCCTCTCTGATCTTCGCTCATAGGAAATTAGTTAATGAATTGCATCACATTCATCTTGTCTGATAAGTTTAGCTGCTTTCACCAAAGCTGAACCCAGACAATGGTCAGTGTATTTTAGCTAACATGGCTGGATAATAAAAGATTTATACAAAATCGTTTGTAATTGATGTGCTGTTTGGCCCGCTTCTAACAGGGCAAGGAGGTGCACTGGCAGTTAAACTTTGGACCTTAGTGGCCTCTTTTAATAGACTGCCATTGTGAGGCAACAGGTGCCATGTAGTCAATCAAATGAAGAAGAAGTAGTTTGCCGTAGTGTGTGTGTGTGTGTGTGTATGTGTATGAGTCTGTAGGCACCAAGATATTTTCACTGTTATGGCATTGCAAACAGCTGTTTGAACAAAGTCTTCCAGATGTGCTTTTACTGCGGGAAGTCATTTAATGTGCGGTAAAATAGTTGTTTTCCAGTGTGGCTGAGAGAGGTGATTAATGTTTGTGGCTATGTGCTATTGGTTTTATGAGATTTCACTTTGGCCACAATTCCCTGGGGTGTGTGTATGCGTGTGCATGTTCACACGTCAGTACATGCTGTCTTGTCCGCCTGACTATTTTGTGGAAATGTGCTGATTGGGGTGTGTGGCGGATGCCCAGACTCATGTTAACCACAGGACAAGACAGGGCCTCCTGTCCTTCCAGTGCATGCTGATTCCCAATGAACGCATCCTACTGGCCCAGAGCTGGTTACCTATAAATTGATTATTAGTAAAGGAACAAGGGCTGCTTCCTCTGTGTGATCCTCTCCATCCTTTTGTTAACAGTTGACCTTTTGAACCGTCTGTTAACAAACATTCAAATATCAGATATCATATACAGGCACCCACCACAAAGGAGGCCAGGCCTGAGCCACCTATACCATGTTCCAAAGAACACTGCAAAAAACACAATTAAGAAACCAGTCTAATCAGGTTCAAAATTACTAAATTTGACCCAACAGCCTTCCCAGACAGCACTTAGACCCAGGATTTATATTTCATGAATGAGTTTAAACAAGACATTTGCAGAGGCGAGGAGGCAGGATGTATTTAGAGACAACCAGCACACAGTTCAGCACCTGAGCTAAACAGCAGCAGTCTAGAGAGAGTGGATCAGGTGTGAGGATAGATGAATAGAACCAAATATGATTAGAAGCGGGTATCCATAGTACGTTAAAACAATTTTAGAATAATGAAATCATATCATATTTTCATTTAGCACATAGTAATCAGATGTTGTGCACATTAATAATATCCTGATTTATTAATTATTCTTCAAATAACTGTTTAAAGTATATTCCACTTCCATATGTTTGTTCTTCAGAGGTAGAATGACCACAAACTGCCAGTATCAAATTGTCGATGTTAGTAACGAAGGAGGAAAGAAGCTCACCTTCCAGACAAATGACATATAGCAATGTGTTTGGGCAGAATGCTACATCTGTACCAGAGCAAATAGACGCCAAAGCCACAGTGAATGGCCCCAAGTTATTTCCTGAAAAGGCTCAACTGTACAGGAAGTGTTGCATTTGAATTCCACAGTTTGTTTGTGAAATAAGAAGATAGTGTTTTTCTGTAAGGATTTCATCTTTCCTCTTTAGCAACAACAACAACAACACCACACACGCCCACACACAGTATATCATTTCTTGGAGGTATGATCCTGACCAGTTGAACTAAGGCCAGTTGTTCCATGTTTTCCTTCTTCAGTTCTGGCTTTTGCCCAAAGCTGCAGTGATTGCAGCTCTTTCACTCTACAGTGTTTACAGACTGAATTTACACGAATCTAGTGCAAATTTAATAAATGAGGAAAGACTGAATGAATCTCTCATATCAACCAGGACAGAATAGATTAATCAAAACATATGTTGCTCAGTACCGCTTGGTGTTTAGTGTACAACACTCATTCATGGTAGTAATGCTAGCTATAGGTTTTGACCCAAAGCACTGTGTTTGTCTACAGCCCAGGTGCAGCAGCAAAAATGTAAATACAAATACAAAACAGATGCTTGTGTAGAAAGTTGTAGAGTGACATGAACACACAACACCACAATGTTGGGTTTTAGTAGTTAATTAAAGAATAAAAAATGTTTGGTAAAGCTGTTCATATGACTGTCAGTCTAAAGCTTTTCTAGTCATTTAATTCTACCAATCTCATATTGTAAATTTTAATGTCAGCAAACTGTAAACTTGATCTGAAAAACTACACACCCATTTATAGTAAATGATGGCAGATTAATGAATTTGCAACTAATACCAAGTTCTAGCTAACCAGTCTATGTATTACGGAAGTGAGTGTTTGATTGAAATAGTTTATTTGCATTAATATTATTCTGTTGGTTTCTGCATTTGTTGAATTGTTTAGTTTGTTCTTACTGACAAGAAAAACTGAATTGCCAGCAGAGTGAGGTTTCAGAAACAGACGGTCTGAGACATCTGTTCGCCTGCACAGCTCACCAGCAACTCCCCAGTTAAGCCATCTGAATAAATCTTCACCTGTTTGCTCCTTCTCCTCCCACCTGGGCACTTGGCACCAAAATGGCCAGGCAACACAATTTCAAGTGTTAGGGAAACAGTTAGAGTGTTTGCACCATCAGAAGCTGGCACTTACAGAATGCTTCTGCTTTCATGACCACTTTGGTGGCTTAGCTAATTCTAGCCTTTAGATTTCCTGTGCAACAGGCAAGTGATCTGTTAAATACATCAACATTAGCTATTTTAGTTGCTGTTGTACCCAATGTTACATCACCACATAAACAGTCAATTAATGAAAAGATGCACACAAAGTACATTATGGGAATTAGTGATGAGGACTGATTTACTGAAAAAGCAATTGAAAATCCATCAGTAGTGTTTTCCTCAGCTTACACCCAAACATAATAGTTCAGGGATTTTCTGTGGCGCTGTTAATGCGCACATAAACCCAAACTGGGTATTGTTATCACAGCAGGTAGATCATAGTGATTGATGTTTATTAGTCTTGTATTCTTATCATATCTTGTATCCACTTCCCAGAGAGAGGCAGTATTGTTGGCAAGAGTGATAATTGGTCAACTCCAATCAATTGACCTGCAGTGGCCAAGTGAAAAGACATGAAGCCAGAACCATAGCTGTGAGTGAATTCAGAGATGCTTTAGTGTACACATGCATGCACATGTGTGTGTGTGTGTGTGAGAGAGAGAGCGATTTAGTGAGAGAGAGTTTTAGCATCTCTCTTTATCAGATTGAGGAGGCATTGTGGAGAGGAGAGGATTAGGGTCTGCACAACTGTGAGAACAGAGGGAGTGGAGCCAAACATATAGACACTACACACACAGACTCACACACACACACACACACACACACAGGTAGAACACAGCGGAGACGGGATGCACAAATTAATATTTCCAGATTGAAATAGAAACATTTGATGGGACTTTCACTTGGAGGACAGGTTCACACTTGTAGCCTCTGCAAAACTGGAGTATACACAACCTTCCCCCCAACACACACATACACCCCTCTCAAGCTCTGCCTGGAGCCTACAGAGGCTATGTGCCATTAGCTGCTCATGTAGTAATTGAAATAAGTTAGGTGTGTCATACTTACTGTCAAAAACTGTTTAAAAAATGCTCATACATTGTTATTCTAAAGCAGTGTGTCTCAAATCTTTTCAGACCAAGGACCACTTAAGCAACAGAAAAAAGCTCACAGACCACCTAACTCCCCAGATATACAAAAACAATGGACATGTTTACCACTCCAACAGTATATTACAAATTACAGCCTAATAATGACATCTTTACAACTAGCATTGTTTACTTACTCATTCAGTGTCTCTGTATAACAAGCTAGAGTTTTGATAGACCAAGTTGATTAATACTAACCACAAACATAAACACTAATCAATCCTAATCAAAAGTTTACATTAGCCAGCATGTGCCGACTTTTGGGCGGTATCACGCGTTGTTGCAGATGAAAATATCACTGGCCAAAATGTCCTGTAAAAAATATGCCATATAAATTGTCTGTTGTGTAACGTCTAACATATGTTGACAACTGAGAGGATAACTCTGGTGTTTTGGAACCAAGCAGAACACAGGAGCTGCTGAAATTCCATTGGTTAGTTTGTTTGTGTTATTGTGTGACTTTTCAGGCTTAGTCCATATTTACAAGTAAAATACCACAGGATACTAATAAAACTAAGGTTTAGTAGTTTCTAGTGTTCTTGCCCAGTAAAATTACTAGTTTATCATTGAGTCTAATAGATAAAGGGCAATGTTAATAAAAAAATTCTCTGTAGGAATTCTATCCATACTGTTACATAAGTATAATACAATCTGAGCCCATTAGTGACGTAAGTGACTGCATTTTGATGTATAATGTTAGTTTTTTTAATATAGTAGCAATCATGGTGGCTGGGTTTACTGTTGTTGATCAATACTAAATTCATTCCAAAGAGAATACACCCAAAACAGATCTGAATTAAAAATAACAAGTTATCCTTTTACCTGCAAACATATTATGTAAAGCTAGTCATCTGAAACAGGCCCACAGAGTGTTTGATCAGACTTCATTTAGACCTCATACATATATATAGAATGATAAAAGGTCAAAACATAAACCCCAACCACAAAACTACTTAGCTAGATGTTGTCTTGACACAGATATCTGATATATGTGTATAAAACATGACTTTCTAATGCAAACTGGAATGCTGTTGAATGAAAATGCATTCTAAACCTAGTTTAGGATGTGATAGTAATTTAAAATGAGGGTTGCTCCACTGTTTGAGAAAGGCTGCTCTAAAGTTCTAATAATATTAAATAAATTAATAAATAAATATGGAAACTTTGGCATAGAGATATTTGGCATCAAGAAATGACAATCTTAAAATATTGTTTTCTTACTTTAACTTTTTTTGTATTGTGATGTGTTTGTCAGTGTTGATCTGCACGATTTTTAAAATCTAGACTACGATTTTTTTCTATGACTTTTTTCTTTTACAATGTCAGTATTTTTTTCGATGCCTGGCTTCAGTGCTCTGTCTCGGTCACTGTTGTGGCTTGAGGAGGTGGAGGCAGACCAGACTGTTGATAGTCAGTATTGCATCATACCAGCAACATTACATAAAACTAACACATTTCAAAAGTGGTTTTCAGGTATGCTATGTCTGTGTGTTCTGTGTGTTGTGTATGTCTGTCTCTATAGGTAGATCACATGCTCCTTGCCCCTCCCCTTCAGCCCCTCCCCCCATGCCAAAACAAGTAAAAAAAGTTGAAAACTGAACAGCAGTGACATTGAAAAATACTGATACTGCATAGCGCACTGAAAGTATGCAGACAGAACTAGCTGAAAGCCACTGCCGTGTACAGAACAGGCCAGGATGGTATTTTTTTCATGCCTGTGCCTTATTTTTCAGTGAAACTTGTTTCAGTGCCAATACAACTCTTTACAATACAAATATGTCAATGCCAGTGTTTCCTTTTTCAGTTCAGGTTTTGTTTTCAATGCAAAATTTGATTTCCAGTGTCAAAATTTGAATGGTACTGTTATAGCTCCATACTCTGTGTGTGTGTGTACGTGCATGTGTGTGTGTGTGGCATTTGCACTGAGAATGCAGACCCGCCTCGGACAGAGAGGTCAGACCAGCTTCGGGGGTCGCCTCGCGAATCAAAAGCAGTAAAATGATAGAATAGAAAATCAATATGTGGCATTCAGTGGACTGCCACAAATAAAGCAATGTAGAGGAAAAACTGAACCCAACCCAAGTCGCACCATCTCCCAGAATGGTCACAAAATGGTTGCAGTCTGGAGTCCTGTGTTTACCAGCTGGTCACTGTGTCTGCCTTCTATTTGCTGCTGAGCAGATAGTGGACAGTGACTTTTTAAAACAACTGCTGAGTGTGAACCAAAACAGTAAAGCTGCAGTTGGTTAGCAAGCTGACACTGAACATAAAGCTTTGTAAAGCTGAGGGGAGCTGCAGATTCAGCTGATGATTCTCTGTAGGTTCATCACTACAAGAGACCTCTTTAACACACACACTTGAACATTTGTTTAAATTGGTGCTAAAATATTGATATCAGCTATCAGATATATTCAGATGTATGAAAAGGGATTGATTTACACCATATAATAGTAATGTAATATGTGTTTTTAATGGAAGATGAGTCCATCCATATACTGTTTCTGTTTCTAACTTTAGACTTTGGTCTGTTTCTAATCAGCTGCTTTACTGAACTGCAAAATTAACAAACAGGATGTGAGCACCTCTGCAAACTAAGTCCAGATGCAGCCCAGTGGCTAACATACGTGATGACACCCAGTAAATATCACTTGAAGTTGTGTGTGTATGTGCCACTGGTTACTGGTCTGGTCATACAACACACAGAGACTCTGTTGGAGTCTTATGACATGAGAGGAGTCCTGTGATTACACTTTAGCTCTCTAAGCTGAGCAGTGTGGGTGCACATACTCACTCTCACCTCATCTTTACATGTGTGAATGCTCTACCTTGTGTGTGGTGCAGTTCTTCTCACCTTTAAAGGAAAGATCTAAAGGAAATTGTGGCATATTGTAACTTAATAATTGCAGGTGTGGCCTTTGTTTCACTAGATCATATTTTCTTGGCTACTGTGATCAGTTGCTATTTGAGAGATATTTAGGAGCAGATTGCACAAAATGTGGATGACTCTGAATGACATCTCAGCTTTAACTTTGGAACTAGAATTATCCCCCCACATGCAACTCACCCATCCACCCACTCCTTCTCATGGTGTGTCACATTGCAGAAGGGCGGTAAATACAAACCCCATTGAGCCTCCTGACTACAGCCTGAATCCGTCTTAAAACTGTACAGAAATGTGTGTGTGTGTGTGTGTGTGTGTGTGTGTGTGTGTGTGTGTTTGTCTGTTCAGCAGAGGAAAGGGACACTGTTCCCATACGAATCAAGTAGCTAAGATAATTGAGGGACCCAGAAACAAAAAAGAGACAGAGAGAGAGATCTAATATGATCTTCTGAACAGAGACAACGGGCACATTCACATACTGTAGAACATATATATCCACACACAGCATTCACTACACTGTATCACAGATGTGTCATTCCTGGCATGAGCTGCATAACGCTTATAAATGTTAAACACTAACATACTATGGTTGTTAATGAAAAGTGTCAGGCAGCACGTGCAAACAAAAATTGATCTCAGTGTGTAATATATTTCATTTTCTTTTTGATAATAGATTTGTCAATGTGGTGTCCACACACTTTTGGCCACAAACTTTTCCATAAACTGGATGCAAAAATTACTCTGGTGTCCAGGTTGAAAGGTAAAGTCACATTGTTCTGCTGTAGAGTAAGACAATGAGTGGACAGTTGAAGATCCCAGGTTTAGGCCTAACAACTGAACTAAGGTCTGAACCAGCCTCACAAGCTCACAATCTGCAGCCCTTGCTGCCCTTGAATTTAAATTAAAACTACTGATGGACTGAGACATTTTGTTAATGACTTGTATTTTATTTCTTCCCACCTGCAGCGCTGAAGAGATCCTTTGAAATTGAAGAAGTGGACAACATACCATCCTTCTCATCAGCCTCTCCTGTCTCCACCCCCATTTCTCCATCTTCCTCACATTTTTTCCTCAACAACAATAAAGCCAATGAGGAGCGCGGAGGAGGTGGCCAGTCCCCTTCATTAGCCTTCAACAACAACAACAGCAGCCTGAGCTCAGCAGCCCACCACTCCTGCATAAGCCTGAGTTCCAATCCCAGCCCAGTCCTCAAGTCCCGTACGGTAGTAGGCAGCCTGTCCTTCAACCGAGGAACGATGAACAAGCCAGTCATCCATAACAACGGCTCCTCTGTGACCAGAGCTGCATCCTTCCAGAGCAGGTTAAACCCTATTAGTTACACCATGTTATCTGGGCCAGGCAGTGACAACGACAGCCTTCACAGCTCCACGTCCAGCCTGGAGTACGCTGGGGTGGTTGGGGGTGCCCTCCCTCTTACCAAGCTTGGGTTATATCCCAGCTCTTCACCTCAGGGGGAGTACCACCGAACCCAGCCGCAACTCTCACAACAGCGCCTAGAAGGAGGTGCCAACTTGGGAAGCAAACACAGTCTGAAGAAGTTCTCCTCCCATGGAAGTGTTTTCCACTCCGAGATGGACCAAGGGCCAACGATGATGCTGGGTGTTCCACAGCCTTGGGGTGTGAACCATGGCTCCATGCCCAGCCTAGATCTCCAAATTTGTGATGGAGGAGGAGGAATAGTGGAAATGCAGAGAGGTGGAGACGAAGGCAGGGTGTCTCCAGGGTTGAGGTATGCCAATGCTAATGCCAACTGGAATGGTCATTTTCATAATACTGCTTCTTTTGGGGAGGAGAGCTACTGTGGCTCCAAAAACCACCAAGGCCAACAGGTCCTCAAGGCTCCCCAGCCTAAGGCCAAAGAGATACCTCGTCTCAACAAGTTTCCCTTGAACTTGGACAGCTTGGTAAGCAGCACCTCAACGACATCTCCCTCCAAGGCTCAAGGAGGAGCCATGAATGCCAACCCTCCCAAACCTCCTCCAAGGAGCACAGAAGGTCTCCAGCACCACACCAGCCCACCATCCACCTCTGCCAGCCCTTCAGCATCTCTAAGCAGCCTGGACAGTTCTTCTGACACCCCGCCCCTTTCCCTTTACCATCCCTTTTTGCCTTTCTCCCCACGTTCTCCAACTACTGTGCAGGGATCCATCCCTGTCCCAGAGATGAGTTGCTCTCCAGTGCCCCTTTCTCCAGCCCAGAGCCCTCAGCTGCAGATCCTCTTAGGGCCCCAAATTGTCCAGATGGTCCCTAACCTGCCTAGCCCTCACAGCTCTTCTAGCCCATCCAGCCCCCCAGCCATTCACTCTTTGGAGGACAGCACAGGTGAGGCCAGAGATAGTGTAGGCTCAATCTTACAGAGGATTGCCTCCTTCTCTCGGCCTGTTGTCCATGACACCGCACAAGCAGCTGTTACCCAGTCCCCTACAATCCAAAGCAATGGTCAGTTGTTATCTGCATTTGGGTGTCCTGCTGAGCTCATGCCCATACCCTCAAGGAAACAAGTGGGGAAGAAACAAGAACAAGAAGGTAAGATGTGCTTAAAAAACTGAATTTGCAGTGTTCCTCCATATTTTATGACCTTAAGTGTGTATGTATTTGTGTGTGTCTGCAGTTCATGAGACTATCCCAAAGGGCAGTTAAACAGGATCAGGAGAGTGTGTGGGTGTATTTGGACAATGGTCTTTTCCTCTTTTTCTCTTGTCTTTGGTGTGTAGTCTGCATATTGTAAACTTCCACCACTGATCTTAACAAGATCAGATATTGGTCAGTACTGTGTGTGTGCCCGTGTAAATATGAACACACTCTCCTGGGCTCATATAATAGCAAATTCTTCTCTGCAGTAAGAACTACCCTCTGCAGTCAGTGTGTTTACAGTTGGGTTCCTGCTCTAATCTTTCTTAAATGCCATGAGTAAAAGAGAAACCTGGTTTCTGTGATCACAGTAACAGATGACAGAAACTGTGTCATCAAAACAGGAAGTGGATTTATTTATTATATATGATATACATATATATTAGGGATAGAGCGATTATCGGCCGGGCCGATTAGGCATTTTGACGCATATCGGCATCGGCCGTTTTTTTTTAACCCAATGGCCGATAAGACTCACATTTCTGTGCAAATTTTATTTAACTTTGTTTTCTTTACTTTATAAAACTTCAGGAAGCTATTTATTTATTTATTTAAAATTTCAGTTAACTTTATAAGAGATGCTGCTGACCCTGGGAACTCCCTGCACTTTTTGTTTTTGTTTGAACTTAAAACAAAGATAAGTGAAAGATAAAATAATATTTCAGTTATATTGAAATTTTGGAAAACTTAATTTAATGTAGAAAACTTTAGGGAGCTATTTATTTGTTTAAGTTTTCATTTAATTTTATAAGACATGCTGCTGAGCCTGAGAGCTCCCTGCACGTTTTGTTAGAATTTTAAAACAAAGATGTCTATTGTCTAAGATAAAAAAAAACCTTTAACATGTTGCAAATCTGAAAAGCTGTTCAATAAACATATGCTTAAAGGCATTTAAACAAAGTTAAGTGTTAGCGTTTGTATTATTCAAAATTTTGACACCAATATTTTCACATTTACTGCAAATGAATATCGGCTCCAAATATCGGTTATCTGCCTCCTTGACTACTAATAATTGGTATCCGTATTGGCCCTGAAAAAAACATATTGGTCTATCACTAATATATATGTATGTAATATTAGTTAAGTTATTATCAGGAGAAGCAGGAGGTCAGCATATTGATATATGTCATGTTTCCTTAAACAGAATTGGGACTGTTATATTTTCTTTTAATATAATGAGGAAATATTATTAATGTAAGAGTAATAAAATGTTGAAATTGAATGTTTCAGAAAAATGTTCACTGAAAACAGACCTGTAAACCATTTGTTTAAGATTGAATGTGCAGAGTGTAGCTGACAGTCATCTCTATGGAGATTCTCCAATGTCTACAGTGTTTACACTAATGTTATTATGCTACTGCACTACTAAATGCTGCACATAACAAGTATTCATCTGTCTGCACATGCATCAGGAAGAGCTGTTGGTTGGCAGAGTACTGAAAAGCCAGAGGTAGAAAAACATGGAAGACATGTCACAAAACACTTTGTGAGCATCCATTTTGTGAGCTGGTGTGTTTGTGTCTCTGTTTGTGTGCTTGTGTATGAATGTTTGTGTGTATGTAAAGAGGTCTGTTTAACAAATGATGACATTGAGCTTCCTTCTGTTTTCATGTCAGTGTAGACAAGTCAAGGTTTGCAGATGTAGCAGCCACACCTACTCAGTCTGTTTCCTGTTGTATTGAGCTCCATCTCTTTCTCTCTCTCTGTTTCTCTCTCTCTCTCACACACACACACACAGAGTAATACTTGTACCAACACAGATTTAAAATGGTCTTATTTTGTCTTAAACCAGAGGCGTTTTCATACAGACTCAAATGTTTATCCGTATATATATTCGCCGTTATATCTTTGTGGTGTATGTTTGTTTGTTTAAATATTTTGTATCGGGGAGTTTAAAATATTTACCCCATCCTCCGCTGGCCATTGGCTCCTGCTCTGATAACAGGTTCTGTCTGTGTCTAGCACCATTAACAGTACATATGTTACATTAAATACAAACAGTCCTTGGTCACTGAAGACACTTAAATCCCAAAATTGCTCCCCACGGTTAGACCAGCTCAAAGGAGAGCTCAGGGGTGAGAGAAGTCAATAAGAGAAAATTTAAAAAGTAAAGAGTAAATGTACACTTACCAAATGACTTTTGCTGCATATTTTTCTGTTAATTATTTATGGCAGTCATTTGTGTGTCTATAATACCAAGATGGATGGATGTGACGCTCTGCCTGTTTAAGTCCCACTTTGATTTAGCTGGATGAGACACCTGGATGTTTATACAAGAACTAGTCTAGTGCAAGATTCAGAAACTTGGTTGAGAAAGCTTAACAACAGAAGCATCTGTTTTGCTATGTGTGGGGGATTTTCTCTTCTAATCGGGGCATTAGTCCAATTCTCTGAGATAAAAGAGAGATCCAAACTGTAGCTTAATCTGCAGTTCAAATCCTATCTCAAGAAGGCATTCATGACAAAAGAGGATAAACAAGATGGCAAAAAGTGTATTTCAGTGTAGTTTGTTCCCTGCAAAACTTTGCCTTATCTAACACAGTGAACCCCAGAGTAGTTGATGACGCTTTTATAGGGCATTGTTTGAATGCCTACACAACCATCAAACCATCAAATACAGAGGGGAGGAAGAGATATAAAAATCATAATCATGTTAGTATGTCATATTTGAGGTTTTAAAGAATTTGTGTTACACATTAAGTATTTTGAGTGGAAGGAAAACTCTGATATCCACCTTATACCCCTATGGTACCTGTAATGAATTACAGGCATGACTCTGGTGATTCCTTCCACTGAGCAGAGAAGATGCTACAGCTGTGTCCCTTAGACATTTTGAAATAAAGATGGAACACAGCCTGTCACCTGAAGAAACACCAGTGAATTAGCCAGCAGAAAGTGATTAATTTTTAACCTACTACTGCAGTATTGGTGGTGTCAGTTCAAGCAGACACAAGAAAGTCACTTGTCTTGTAACAGTACCCATGGTACACCTTAAAATAACAGGCCCACTCTTGCGACAAAGGGATGGATCAATAAATGTCTCTTTTGTCCACTTTTTTGGTTTGAAAACCTTGTTATGAATATATACGGTGTATTTGTTACAGTATGCTACACATCCCCGATGTACTGGTAGAGAGATGGAATTTTTGCAGCCGCCAAGTTGGCAAGATAGGCTTAGGGCACTGCTTTTGAGTAGAGTTTACAGTCAACTCCTGAATGGAGATTAAGTCCCACGCGAAGAACGTACCACTGACTGAATGTGCAGCTTGAGGATTTGAACCTTCACTGCAAAACCCATGTTGTCATTTTTACATGAGCAGTTTATGAGAGCAACGTGAACATTGCTGCTGTCATCTGTGTTCATGTTTTAAATAACAGGCTAAATAAAGAAAAAGTCTCAGGAATGATTTCTACCCAGTGCTTTACTCAGATGGTTTGTTTCCATAAAAAAGCATGAAAATAAAAAGTGGCCCTAGGGCTCTTTTCTTCTACTCCCTTCCTCTGCTCTAGAGAAACACAATAGAGGAAAAGAAAAATCAGACAGTAGAGTGAGCAACGAGAAAAGAGTAAACAAAACTATACAAAACAAAACAAAATGACTGCCGAATTAAAAGTTTCTTACAGAAAAATGTGTTTATTTATTTAGTCAGGAATAACTGCAGAACCATGATGGATGAATAGCTAATGTCAGGGTACTGAATACAGATGAGTATTGTTTTCCTTGTTCCCCACCAGATAGATTATTAGTGTCTCTTGTTCCTATCTCTCCACATCTCTCCACCTGAAAAGCATTCTATTCCTCCTTCCATTTTCCACACCTCTTGCTTCATTGCTTCATCTCCATTTACCCTTTCTGTTGCATGGCCATGTCAGTTATTTTTATAAGCATGACTGTCCTCACCAGCCATCACACAATAGAAATATGCAGTGTCCAAACACCAGTATATTGGAAACAAACATCACTTGAAATGAATTTTATCAGTCCTTCTTGTCTTTCTTTTCGATCATGTAATGACAGCACTGCAGGAACTAATTACAGGAATAAATCCTTCAAGCAGCCGCTTTACTCTGTTGATCAAACAAATTCTGATTCTGCAAACTTTTAAAGTTGTCCGTCATTGCCTCCTTTTTTGTAATGCAATGTCTCAGTAACTCCCACTGGGAATTTCTTCCAAATTTTAGCCCAATTCAATTCAATTTATTTATATAGCACTGAAATCAACAGAAGTTATCTCAAGGCACTTTTCATATAATATAATCATACAGTAGTAATGACACCAGTAACAATGCAGAGGTAACAAAAGCAGTACTAATAATTTCTAAATTAAACAGCAGGTGTTGGTACAGGAGCAGCAGGAAGCTTGTCATCACAGACTGTAGATTCTACAGCTCCAGAGGCGGAAATACCAGAAGAGGAGAGAGAGAGAGAAAGAACACAAAACTACAGGAAATGAAGATATCGAGTTAGTAACATATATTTATGGGATATTAATCCAGCAGTCTAGGGCCTATATAGCATAACTATGGATAACAAGCAAGTTCGACAATCCTAATTGAGTAAGCTTTATCAAAAAGGAAAGTCTACTCTTTAAAAGTGAGGAGACTTGCAATTTATTCTGATTTGATCAGAGCCAATGTAGAGATGCCAACACAGGAGAAAAGGATCTCTTTCGAGGATTCCAGTTGCGAACGCAGCGCATTTTGATCAACTGGTAGAGTTCTTATCAGGCCGCCCTAGCCTGATAATGAATTACAATATCCAGCCTGAAGTAACAAATGCATGGACTAGTTTTTCTGCATCCTTGAGACAGAAAATGTCTGATTTTTGGCAATATTACAGGTGAAAGAGGGCAGTCCAGAACTTTATTTTATGGTGAAACCAAATAGCATCCTGATCAAGATAACAGTGAGCTGGAGGCCAGGGCAATGCCGTCTAGCATAATTACATCATTAGAATGTATTGAGGTTCAGGACCAAGTACAATAACTTTCTGGTTTTGTCAGAGTTCATTAGTATAAATATGCTGGTCATCCAAGTCTTAATATCCCCAAGGCATGCCTGGTTTAGCTAACTGATTGGTTTCATTAGGTCACATTAACAAAAATAGTTATATCATCTGGTATAACAATGGAGTGTTTATGGAGATTCTATAATGTTGTCCCAGGGAAGTATATACAGGAATAGAATATCAAATGGACCCTTGTGGGACCTGCGTCTGACCTTTTAGTACATTATGAATCGTCGTTAACATGTACAAACTGGTTTCATCGATATACAGATTTAAACCAGTCTAGTGTGGTTCTTTAATGCCAATAAAATGCTTCCGCCTCTGTAAAAGCGACGATGAAGAAGCTGTGGTCAAACGCGAGCAATTAAGCTCTGAACAGGCCAGAGACGCCTGTCTGATTCAAGATTTTTATTGTCAAATTTTCTTTTTTATGTGCAGGACATACAGAAAAATTCGAAATGATGCTTCTCTCAGGTAGCAAAAAAGAAGAAGAAAATAGAATAAGAAATATAGATAACCATATATAAATTAGAAATAGAATAAAATAAAAGTAAACAATAAAATATGTATAAAACTAAAAGACAAGGTATATGAATATACAAATATGTCACACAAACCTATATACATTAGGAGGCAGAGGAAAATTATAGTAGCAGCAGACAGTTGTGAAAATTAAGTAAGGTGCAAAACAGATGTGGGATTGTAGGTAAGTCTAAACAGCTGAGGTAGAGTCCCTTGTGGAATGGAAGCAGTCCAGAGACAGGGGGCAGAGGGGGGAGGGAGAGTTCAGCAACCTGGACAGCCTGGTTGAAGAAGCTGTTAAGCAGTCTGTGATGTGGGCCTGGAGTTTCTAAATTTTTCCTGAGGGCAGGAGACCAAGAGAGAGGAGAGGTTCGAGGTGTCACCACAATGCTGACACCTCCAGAGTAAAGGTGGAAATGTCCGTGAGGGAGGGCAGAGAAACACAATGATTGCTTAGCTGGGCTCATCGCATTGTAGAGTCTTTTCGGCAGGAGGCTTGAAAGCTGCTTCAATTCTCTCCGGCTGCAGCAGCACCCTGTCAAAGAAGAGGGGATGCTGAGGATGTCCTCTCCTGAAGCTGACAACAATCTCTTGGTTTTCCCCACGCTGAGGTGGGAGATTGGCGTGACCAGATGGCTCACCTCCTGTAGCGTTGGCTTCATCATACAGATGAGGTCACCGGTCATGTCAAACCAGTAGTAGTTGTGTGTAGGGTTTGCAGTCGGGACGCAGGGTAGCATAGTAGCTGAGCACACCCTGTGGGACCCCCAGCTCAGTGCTGGCCCTGGAGCAGTTGTTACCGACATGCTCATTTTGCATTGGCACGGCATTTTGGCCAGTTAGAAAAGTCCAGCATCCAATTTCAGAGAGAGGTTTTATCCTGCGGCAGAGTTTCTGTGCGCTGCTGACGCATGACTAGTCACCTGTAAAGTTGACGGCGATGATGGTTTAAAGCAGGCCTGGTCATTGTAGTTGATGGGTGGGCTTCTTCAATTGTATTAGTAGCCAAACAGTTTGGCTCAGGGAGATGTTAAATGTCGGTGATGACATCCTTGAGTTTTGGCTGATGCCACGCCAGAAAGACTGCATCTCTGGTGTTATTAGTTCTGATGGATATTTTCTTGCTGTTCTGTCATTTTGCTTCCTGATTCTGAGGGGACAAGGCCCTGGTTGCTGGGGCCCTGCGTGTCACCGCCCTAAAAGCTGCATCCAGAAGCAGAGAAAAATGAAAACAGCAGTCTCACATCACGCCGCGCAGATCTCAGGAGCTGTACATGGTTTATTTCCTTGGCTGTCCAGTGACAGATTGGCTGCATGTAGGGATGGTGGCATGTACCGCCTGTGGACTAGCAGCTAGCCAGTTGTGACTGCCCAGGATCTTAGAAAGAAAGGGTGGGTTGAATATAGGTTCATAGTAAGTGTACCTGGCCGGTTACCGGTTTCAAGGTATACTGTGCCTGGTACCAACCACTAATATTTTTCAGTCACACCATTCTATGGTATCAGTTTTTTCATTTCAAAACCACTCTAGAGCTTCCCACTGTAATACCGTGATATTTCTGCCATACATTAAAATTAACAGAACTTGCTACCCAACCACCATGCCTAGTCTATAGTTAGCTACAAATTGGATCAAGAGGGCTTTTCAAAGAGGTTTGATTACAGCTACTTTTATAATGATCAGGCAGAATGTTAGTAAGGACAGATTAATTATATCCAGGTTGGACTGAAAGGTCACACTCTGGATTGAAAGATGAACCAATTCAGATTTTGGTGAGCATAGGTCAAAGATCACATCATACTGCAGATGAAGGAAACAGCCAATCAGATCTTTTCATTGCCATTTCAGCCACTAGCTAGTTCTTCCCATCAGTCAGATTAGAGCCTGCTTCCCCGTCCAGTTGTTTGTCTAAGACCGAATGTTTCTGCATGAGCTAAGATTACTCATCTTATTAAAAGAAAGATTTTTTATACACAACATACAATAAGTACCAGTAGGAGATACAGTGGTGGAGACACTAATGCTAAATGGGTAGTGACAGGCAAACATGAAAAGACTCTCGGATGACTAATTCTAACAGAAACATGCCCATGACAGAAATGGGGGCTGTTAAAATGATATGACTTAGAAATGTGTCCTCAGAAGACCTCATTACTAAATAACTTTTAATTGTAGGTTCCATTTAAATACAGGTGGACACAAGAAATAAGAAAGAAAGACAAAGTCGAGGAATGACAGAGTGAGGCTGGTAATCAAAGCGTGTGAGACAGCAGAGGGAATGTGAAGCAGTGAGAGGCATGGGTGGGGGCACTCAGAGTGAATGAGTTAGTAAAATCAAAGCAACTAAACAAAAGAGCGGTGGATTGAGGTTTTGAATGGTACAACTTCTTCAAACACTGCTGTGGTGATGAGTCACATACTGTCAGTGAGAGTGTGTGTGCATGTGCTCAATAGATAGCACAAAAGACGCAGAAATGGTCTCATGGACAACAATAAAAAGCAACCAGCACAAAAGGAGATGTTGATATTGACGGGGTTTATTGTAAAGCTGCATGTAGATCTGTTAATTTTGTATCTGATTCACAGTAGACCAGATGTCAACAGACTAAAATCAAAGGATTTAAGCTGCCTCATTTTCTGTGTTTTCCTTTTATTCATACCCCTATGTATGGATTCATTTATAATGAATAAATAAAAATGGACATTTATCCATGACACACGCGAGAAATAGTGTCACTGATGCAGCAAGTGTATAGCATAAGGTCTCAGTATCTGCTGACAACAATTATGATTAGAGACAAAGGATATGAGTTTGAGGTGATAATGTCACATTATATGTTCAAACAATGCATTCATATGGTTACCTGTGCTGATTCTTGGCATCTAGATTTTGTGATTACCTTTTTAGTCTTACGAAAGTGTGAGTAGTTATTAGTTTTAATACGTCGAGTTTGATGTTTCGTCATTTTTGGTTGCCGTCATGTTTTTCATTTTGAAAGAAAAGGGCTGACTGACTACAACACCGTTTCAATCTGGGTTTATCTTGAGAGTTTACCTTTTATAAAATACAGTGAAATATATAGTATGTCCTAGCAGGTTGTTGCTTGCTTGTCTGTAATCCTCAGTAGACTAGGGAAGAATTTAGTCCATAAATCAGTTTCTTCAGAGAACATCTGACAACACAGCTTACTTACACAGAACATGACTGAAGGGAAGATGTTTCTTCTTCTGTCATTGCAGTCAACAGATCAATCAGCTTCCAACAGGGAGAGATTTCTGCTCACCTCAACTTCAGGAGCAAGTGGCATGTGGCACAGTAGCAGTAACCTATTAATTATTTATAACAATTTAAAATGGCTGGTGCCATTTCACACAGATTCGCCACAGATGCTCAAATGAATATTCCATCCTCTTTGAAGTGGTGACAGGAGTACAAGAGGTGGGGTTTTGGTGGAGGGTATAGAGGCCTGTCTAGGTGAAATATGTTCAGAAGAGGGGATGAAGGAGGTGAGAATTGATAGAGGAGTGGAGAACAACAGAGAGCCCAGAGTAGCCACCTTGTCTTCCCTTTTCTAGTTTTATGAGTGGTGTTTGGCCAAACTGTTGAGGGATCTCTACTCACACATATTTGCTGTGTTGCTGTTTGCTTGATTAGAGGCTGTTAGTACATGTCCCAGTGGTTGGCTCCAACCTTCTGGTTTGTGAATGTTGTAGACTAAACGGCTGAAAAACAGGTCTTGTCATGGATGTGTCTCACTCACCACCGCAAACCATGCAGAAGAGGGATTTCGTTTGGAGGCACGATACCAGTCTCTGTGTGTGTGTTGAGTGTGTGTGTATTAGTGTGTAGCCCGTAAAAGCGGGCTTTGGCTTGATTAGCTGAACTTATAACGAATGGACATGGCCGCCCTTTGCTTTAATCACCATACACCTGTTGAGAAGTTTTCTTCACATTACAGGGGTCAAAGGAAATTTTATACATTATAGAAACTTCAGAAGATTTTTGGTCATATGAAAGATAAAAGTTGTTCACTTTAAGACCGTAAGAGAGCTCACATGGTTAACAGTAGTAGTTAAGTAATTCAGAAAGGCTGATTTCATGAGCTGTTGTCAAATACACTTTGATAGGAAGCTTCCATTCTTCACTGTGAATGATACAAGGATGCTTACAATATTATTTTGTATGGGATCTCTTCATGCAGCATCTGTGTTGTTTGCACTTGTCACTACATTGGCCTATGTTTTCTGAAACCATTCACCACCCAGCAGCAGCAACCTCCCTGCTCCAGTTTATTGTAAGTTTCATTTAGAGCAGTTTGCTTATTAGCTTGATCCTGAAAATGCCCAGTATAAGATGACTACATAAATAAAGAAATTAGAACTGAATAGTCATAAAGGAATAGGTACAGAGACAAAATTTTAATTTAACGGGGAAATAATCAGACAAATGTTTTATGCTGTTGGCCCGTATTCATTCATTATCTATACCATATGTCTGTTAAGTGGGTCGGGGGCTGGAGCCCATCCCAACATGAGATGGTAGGAGTAGGGTACACCATGGACAGATCACCAGTCCATTGCAGGGCTATGCCTACATGAAATGATATTTCATCCCGTTTTTCACTATAAATCACAGTCTTTCAGCTTAGTTTATTTAAATCCAGCAATATTTATTTCAAAAAGTTCGTCGGAAAAAAGTCACACTGGTCAGACCGTTGCCGTAAACATAAGGACAATGATAACATGAAAACAGAAAAGCGGGACATTTATGATCAGGTCAGGTTGGTACCACTGAAAGAATGAACAGTGTTGGCTACGGGCAAACTTGGTGCTGATTATTATCCTGATATGAAGAATCATGTGTAGTTTAGGTAGTCAGCTGTTGTCAACTTAAGTGCTGCTCTTAAAGGTTGCTCTCTGTGTAGGAGGAAGCTTAATAAATACCTTGCTAGGTTGGACTTTTAGTGACAGAATCTATCAATTAAGTTTGGGGCAGAGTCAGTGTAATTATCAGAACTGTGATAAATACAAGTCCAGACCAGTGAGAACAAGCACAATCAGCTTTGTAAAAATATCTGCAGTTGAGTTCTGAACAGATCATTATCAGTGATGGTTTTACTCTTCATAGTTAATTATTTGACCTTTTTTCTATGCCCACCCCACTCCAAAACCTACATAGTTGCCATTATCCCTAATGATTATCTTCAATGAGATTGAGGGTAGCTTGATGCACTATCCTTGTAATGTGGTCCCTGGCCTCAGGGGCTAAAGATTATATCATAACCTCTGATGTAAAGACAGATGAAGATAAAAAAGGAAGGTAGAAAACACAAAGATAGACAGAGCAGAGGTAGAGAGACAGGAGGAAGGAAGAGTTAGTTGCTGACGAAATAAATAATGAGGTGAAAGAGAGTTATTAAATTCCTTCCTTAAAGCCACAGGGGAGTCATTGCATTCGCCAGTAGCTGGCAGTTTGTGGCGGCTTGCTGTTCATTGTCGCCTCCCAGCCACACAGTGTAGTGATTTAGCATCATGAAAAACCTGATGATTTATAATATTTTCCAGTAGATTTATCAATGACACCCAGAAAAAGGTAGGAATATCATCGCTTGTCCTGTCCACACACTAATTGCTTTATAACATAATAAGTTAGGTTATATATCCATTTGACCTGGTGTCTGCTCTGGCAGGCTCCTCATATTCAGAGCAGTTGTGGCTGCGGTTGGTGGATGAAAAGGAATGTTCTTTCTTTCTAAAGCGTTTCTCTAGTGCACACATGTCACAATTCCACTAGCAGCACAGAACGTTTAAACATGAATTTTAATACAAAGCACAAATATCAACCGCTGGTTGATTTAATGGTTTGAGGGGCTACAGAAGAATGCTGAACATGTGAAATGTGAAAGCATGAAACACAGCATCTCACAGTTAATTTTTCTTAAACCTTAAGCTAGAGAAGTAGGTCACAGACCTGGCAGGTTTGCGGGGTTCAGTCCACAGACCAGCAGCACTTAGTTTTAGATAATTCATAGTTACACCTGAACTCTGAAATTGATGTTATTTGATGTCCATAGAGTTTGCATTGTTGTTCTGATTAAGGGCCATAACTCAGAGGTCTAAAGTCTGACTCACTTTTTAATTTTGTGTCAATTCATTTTTTGTACTAAATCCAAATATTCCAAGACCCATTTTCAAAACATGCATTGCTTTCTATCTTGAAATACAACAAATTGAGTTAGAGTGTGGAGCTTTGAGGTTATGTGCTTCGATCCCACTTAAACATTTGGATATTATCCCAGCTGTTGAGCTGTGTGTGTGTGTGTGTGTGTGTGTGTGTGTGTGTGTGTGTGTGTGTGTGTGTGTGTGTGTGTGTGTGTATGATTTTCAGTTTTGTTCTGGGCCCTGGGCCACACGGTACTGTACTTAACTTCACATCAACAGGAAACCGTAAAGCTTCAAGTACCACTCTGAGTAAAGCTTTAGAGCCTGACTCACTTTTAATAGATCCCTCCATCTGTGGAAGTGAGTGTGTTCATATTCTTTAATATACATGTGTGTGTGTGTTAGAGAGAGAGAGAAAGAAAGAGAAAGCCTGGTCCTATTTAGGCAAAACATCATTTCTGAGGTCCTGGTTCAGGTTAGGCATGAACTGGTTATGGTTGGTGGCTGTTTTTTAGGAGGTAGAGTAGGTCAACCACTTGCCAGAAGGTCTGTGGTTTGATCTCCAGCTCCTCCAGTCCACATGTTGAAGTGTCCTGGGCAAGATACTGAACCTCCAATTGTCCCTCATGGCTTTGCCATCAGGTATGAAGACGGGTGTGAGTGAGTGAATGCAGTCTTGTTTACAAGTAGAGAAAAACCAGTGCACCAACTATGTATGAAATATTAGAAGTTCATTGTGGTTGACACACAACATGTTCCAAACAAAAGTTCAAAAATGTTTTAGTTTACCCAGTTACTGTAAGTGGAAGCTGTAAGTTTCTCCTGTGTATCTCGTGTGTATGTGAGTGTATGTTTGTGTGTTCATCTTCAGCTCTTTGGTTTCAATCAGAGGATCCAGCTCATTCAGCAAACAAAAAAACTATGGAAAATTGAGAACTGACCAAAATGGGTCATACAGGGATGTGCATGCGGACATACATGCTTGTATTGGTGTTAATGCTTCAGCTGGAGGACAAAAGAAATAGAGGGTGAGGAAATAGAGAAACACAACACAGATGGAGTAAGTAAACTGTGTTCCTCTCAGCATATCAACAGGTCATAAACCTCCTCCTAACTATGAAGAAATACCCAAGGTAAGATGTTTACACTTTGGTGTCTGTATGTGGGTGTGTCTATCTGCATGTGTAAATAATCCTCTGTATCACCAGAGTCCTGGGTGTGTCTGTTTGTTTGCAGTGTGTGAACGTACAGCCATATCAACTCCCTGACCCTCACAACCATCCTGCTGTTAATGCTTCTGCACTTTTTCACACTGAGTTTCTGCCAGCATATAGTGAGCATTTACTAGTCCTGTTCAGCCTTTTACTTCATTATCACGATGGCTATGTTGATTGATGGATGGGATAACCTACATGATAACAGCAAAGCAGAAGGATACGGGTGGAAAGTTAAGACCATAGTCTGTATATAATAATGTTCAGTTGAATCCACAGTTATAGTAAATGTAGATATGAGAAGTGTCCAGCTAAAACATAGAAATTCTAAAGTCAGGTAAATCATCATTCTATGTCATATCACAAGACTGGTTGTGTGTGTTGTGACTGAAAGTTAATCACTACAGCGGCAGTTTTACCTAAGTCTTGTCTTAACTTCCTCAGGTGTCAGAGGTGTGTGAAAGTCATTTCCTCTGGCAGGTATAGGAAAAGTCTGGGGATTGTTTCATGTCAGTCCATCCATCCAAAAAGTTTTTTGACATAATGCCCTGTGTAAATTACATGCAGCCATGTGAACAAAGGGGACTGATCTGTCCATTCACTCATCAGTCTGTCTAACTCTGTCCCTTTTTGGCCCCAATGCTGTAGTTGTGTAAGAATAGATCAGACAAATGAGTAACTTCAGCTGATCATACAAATATACACACATCTCACCTTGACTTGACCACTTGACAATGTTTTGTTCTTGTTAAAAAAATGAGAGTGAGGAAAAACAGGGTGTTTTGTCTTCACTCTTTTGACTCGTCCAACAACAGGAGTATCCTCATGTCCTTTTCCAACAGAAACAAGAAAAAAAAGTCTTCACAAGTTGTGTTCACTCACACATCACAAAGACAATGGAAACAAAGTGTTCAGTGGCTTGTTCAAAGCCAAGGAAGCACTGGGTCACTCACCACATGTGTTTCCTGAATCTGACCACCATCATACACATCTTGTTTTCCTGTGATGATCCAGTCAGAAACCACTTTTTTAACTCTAAGAATGAGGGTCAGGTTTGTTTCCTTGGTATAATAGAGTGGGAGATACAGTGGCTCAGTGGTCAGATGACTTTAAGAAGGTGAGAGGTAGGGTACACCCTGGACAGATCATTAGTCCATCACAGGGCCAACTTATATAGACAAACAACCATTCACACTCACATTCACACCTACAGGGAATTTAGAGTCAACAATTAATCCGCATGTCTTTGGACGGTGGGAGGAAGCCGGAAAACCTGGAGAGAACCCACACAGGCACATGGAGAACATGTAAACTCAGAAAAGCCCCTCCGATATGCCAAAACCATGCCTTATGGCAGTGAGTTGGAATACACAAGTATATTATATTCTGCTATGAATATACTGCATTTAATAGAATACCAAACTGTGGTTGTTCAGCTATGCCTATAAATATGAAACTGTGTTCATGTGTTGGCTGTGGTTGCAACTGTACACCTGAACACCACAGACACTCTGTCTAAATCATATTTGTTGTTAATACTAGCATAGATGAGTGTAAGAAAGTTAGGCATAATCAGCATGCCAGAACATTATTTTGTCAGTCCAAGAACAAGACAGAATAAGAATAATAAGAACAATCCTCACAGTTTTTTTTGCAGAGCTACAAAGTAGCCTATTTAGGGAAACATGATACCTGCATCAGTCATAGCACTAGCCTAAACATGTTAGTATACCCGCATAAAATATCACAAGCAACATCACAAGAAGATGTCGGAATTCCTACAGGGACAGACTGAGTCCTGGTATTTTCTGGTTAATGCTGTCATGAGGGATAGATAGATACTTTATTGTCATTGCACTGAGACAACAAAACTTAGTTCAACAACATTTCCATATAGCATATCAAATAATATATAAGCATATAAAAAAAAATAGTTGTCTTAAAATATATAAATAAAATAGGAGTAAGTAAGCATAATAAATAAATGGAGTATAAAAATATATTAAGTTGTCACAATAGTAGTCATTTCTGGCAGTCAGTATCACATTCAGCTCCCTAAGCTTCAAGAGACTGTCTACTACCCGAAGGAAGAAACTGTTTTTCAGTCTGTTTGTGCATGCTCAAATAATCCTTAGCCTGCCTGAGGGAAGGGTGGAGAAAAGTGAATGTCCAGGGTGGGTGGGATCTCTGAGGATGCTCCTGGCGTGTCTCCGGAGGCAGGTCGAGTGGATATCCTCTAACTTGGGAAGAGGTGATCCAATGATCCACTGTGCTGTTTTAATGGCCCGCTGCAGGTTCTTCTTGTCCATAGCAGTGCAGCTGGAATACCACACTGTACAGCAGTAAGTTTGAAGCTTGTAACTAGGGCTGAACGATTTTGGGAAAAAATCAAATTGCACTTATTCTTACAGATATTGCGATTGTGATTTGACTTGCGATATATTTTTATATAAAGTCAAGCTTCAGTCCAGGATTCACTATATACATGTAAAATGCGATGGATGATTACCATTTAAGATATCATTGAAATATTAACAGCTGTGAACTAATCCAAGGATGAAAATGAAAATATATGAATCCAAAATGTATTTATAGTAACAATAAATGGTATAGTACATTCACATAATGATCCATTGAACAATTCTCACAGAACAAACAGTAGCACTATGTTCTCTTGGCTTCTTTGCAGTAACTTTACATCAGTCAAACTGCTGCCTGTGGTGATTTTTCAAATGCTGATACACTTAGGGGAGACTGACAGGCACACAGAGAGCCAATAGAGACAGACACAGCTGATTAAAACTCTACAGGATTTGTCCTGGTAGAAAATACAAATACAAATCTAACTTAATGTTAGCTAGTTCATTCTACCATTTTCTCTTTTTTCTGTCAGCTCAACGAGGAGTTCTGCAACTTTATAATATCAGCAGCTACATAATATGTACACTGTCAATCGGTTTTAACTTGTCATAACACAGTAGTTTCAGCTTTAATTGTGTCCGTTCTCAGGATGGGCATGCAGGTAGAATGGAGCCAGAGCAGAGAGAATCGGAGTGACTCACACTGACTGCGTCACTCTGTCACGCTGTCGCTCTGCCGTCTGTTTTCATCAAGTATCTAACTCCAGTTAGTTTTATCATTTCAAGACAAGATGTGGTTGTGAAGTTTACAGCCTGTTGCTCTGATGCTCCTGCAGTGTTGTGTGTGTGAACAGCTAAAAAAAAGTGTAACAACGTGTCCACTGACTCTCTGCTGTAAAAATAATCGCAGTCTTTGCGATTTGAAAATCGCATTTGTTCAACCGCGATTGCGGTTTGATTTAGATAAATAGTTCAGCCCTACAGCCCTATTTTGCAACACTGAAAAATTCTCATGGCGGCAGTTATTTCATATTTTGTAATGATGATTGCAAGGTAAACAGTAGAAATACAACAGCCATGCTATAAGGTAGTACCAGCAATGTGAACGTGCATGTTGACTTTGCATTGGCATTTCTGCTGCATCACCAGACTGGCCACAGTTTTGTGTACTACATCAGGTGTCTATGTAGCTGGGTGTCTTTACACATGTACAGTCAATACCTTCATACATTTCTCGGCTTCCTGTAGTAATGGACATGTCCACTTGGCTACATGGACCCTTGCAGCTAAGTGGATGCTGAAAGTATAATGTGAGGTTTAGAGCCTTATCAGTGTTGGGGCTAACAATGCAAAGTGCTCAGGGTGGTGCCATAGAAAATAAGTCAGAAGCTTTTATCCTCTGGGAAGTATGAATGCATGGAAGTTTTATGCCAATCCTCAAATAGGTTGTGAGATGTTTTGTGGGAAAATTTTACATTTTGAGTGTAACACAGTGTTGTTGCTGACCACCCAGTCACCAGATCTGAATCCATTAGAACACCTTTGGGATGTGGTAGAACAGGATATTAGTGTGTGGATCATGGAATCCATGTCACCAAGAACTGAGGCTGTTTGAGAGCCAAGGTAGGAACTACCCAGTATTAGCAAGGTGTTTCTAATAAAGTGCTTGGTGAGTGTATACTGTACAGTGGAAGTTGCTGGGAGTATGAAAAAGTGCTGGTCATTGTGTTCAATTTGGCCTGAATATAGTAGTAAACTATTAGGAATCATCTGCTGGGGACCAGTAGGTTTAACAGGACCATCAAGCTGCATGGACAGACAGTCTGATCCATAGAGTTGAATATGATCACCTATTTTAAATGTTTTTGTCAGTGTCAGTATTTAGAGTAAAAACAGCAAGAACATTTATAGTGAGGACTGAGTGGGATGAGAAAAACTTTCCTGTTAAAGATAATCCTTCTTTCTCTCTGTCATTGTTCTCATTGTTGATGTGTGAGAGTTTAGTTTTGCTTCTCAGAGAGTTAATGGATAGTTTAGATAAATTCCACTCATTCACCACAGAATATCTTAGCTGCCATCATTGACCTCTCTCTCTCTCTCTATATATATATATATATATATATCTGTGGGTTGGTTAGGTAGAGATTCTGCAGATGTACTTTTCCACCACTTGGGGGAAGCACTGATGCCTGATGGAAATCACAATCATCTTGAAGAGCAGTAGCTCTTAAAACTGGGTGCTTCATAATGTCCCACAGGCTGTCCAGCCTCAATAATGTAAGAATGCCTGTTGTAATCCATGGTTCAAGTCTCCTTACTGTTACCTCTCCACATATTCAACACAGTATGCTTTCCAATAGAAAATTTGCAACAGATGAAATCCTCCTTAATGAGTTCACAATATTTTCAGTTTTTAAAGGTCTCTGAAGATTGTGAAGACGGTGAAGATTTTTTTCCCCTAGGGGTGGAATGTAATATAATGTGCATTTACTCAAGTATTTCTATTTTAAGCTATTTTATACTTTATACTATACATGAGGGAAACACTTGTATTGTACTTTTTAGTTTGACTGCTTACAGTCACTGATTATTTTGTTGATTAGTTTACATAAAAACCATATGACCAGTTTCTCAGTGAAAAAATGTTCTCCTTCAATTCATTTTATCCTGTAATTCAGTCTATGTTTTATTTTGCGAAGTGGAAAAAAATGCCAGTTCAGTCTGAATATTTCAGCCTGTTGTCAACACAGATTAACTTCTTTCATCAGATTTCTAAAATCAAATTCATTAATTTTACTGTCAGTACTGCCACAACCAGCCTTTTCTTTCATTATTGTTTGATTCCTAGACATTTAAAAAAAGTTCAGAAAACTGATCATGATCATCCATGATGGGACTGCAGCTGAATCAATCAGTGCAGTTCCTAACTGAAACTTATAATTGCTGTTGGATGAACATGATTTGAAAAGGTTTGTCAAATAAAAGATACGGTTTCACAGTGAGTACAGCAGATTGTTATTAAACTGTGTCAAACCTGAACTGTATCTAATGGTCCAATCTCTGAGTATCTGTATTTGCACACATAGTATTCAGTAGATACTGGAAATGTCACATAACCAGGCAGGGGAAGTTCACTGAGAAACTGTATTTCTGTGGTGTGGGATGGGAATGTGAAGTGTCTGGGAATTGCATAATGTGGGCGGAATGCTGTCACCTCTCAGCGTTCAGTAAGCGAAGTCATTCAGGGGGCTCAGTGTCATTTATAGGAAGAGAAATGAACACAGGACTGTTAACACTCATCACTGCAGCAGAGGGGGCAAACTGAGGAAAGAAAGAGCAAGACAGGTGGAGAGATTAGTGAGATACTATCCATTTTAAAACAAAAACTCAACACACATCAGAAACCACAAAATGGGATTTTTTTCTATTTCTAACTGTATACAAACACAGAGGATGTGACAGAAATCACTTAAATCAATACGCACATGCACGTAAGTACAGTCAAACAGTTTTTCAGAGGTATAGTCTTTTCAGTGTGAAATTCCCTCATTGCTTTACTATCCCTCCACTGTAGCTCAGAGACACAAAAAAAACCTGTAATTTAAGAAGAAACTCATTTGATTTGTCTAACTTAGACTGCCACACTGCCAGATTTTCATTTTCAAACTTATAGTCTTTAGATCCAAGTGATGCTGCCTCAAGTAACATCACTGGAGACAATTTATTAGACTTCACACCACTCCCTCTGGAGGCACAAAAGGCTTTGTTTAACTCTTTTTAAATGTGTAGCTGTACTCCCCAACACCTGTAAACAGACCTTGATGTGTAAAATCAGTGATTTTACCAATAATGATACTTGTGACGAAGCTACAATTTCCCTCAGCCCTAAGTAGCTTTTTAGCCTCTTTTAGCTCATAGTTTTGGTTTGACAGCCTGGAAACTTTTATCAACCTTGTTTTCAGCAGGAGCAGGCAGCTGTTTTCAATGAATAAGCTGTTTTCAGTCCTCTACCTGCTTGACAGCAGACAGCAGACAGTCAGAGAGCATCTGGTGAACATAGTGAGGTATTTAGCAGCTAATGGGACAGAGATTTCCCCCAGGAGGTGGTAGAGACCAAAAACCACTTCACTCCACATGAATGGTCATGTTGTTCTGTACCTGTTACGTGTGTAAATAGACAACTGTTACTGCTAACATGTTCACAATAACAAGCTGGCAGTACCAGTGTTTTCAGGTTGTTCTGCCCAAGACGCCAAAAATCAATGAATGCAACTTTAAAATCAGGAACATGGGAGAAACATATAGAGGCTTTGTTGATATTTATTACTTTAAATTTTGTGGCACAGTCTATGCAGATTAAAAGCATATGGTCATATACATGGTAATATACATGTAGCATTATTGTCATCTAATAGTATGTTGCTGTTGAGACATTGTTATAGAGCCAGCAGAAGATCTAACCAGGAAACAGTTTCCCCCACAGGCCAGGAAATGCATCATCCTCTGACACACACTAACAGACACATGCCACGCCCCTCCACACACACAGGCAGTGAAAGGACATCCTGCCTAGTTGTATATGTGTGTCACTGCTGACTGCTGAAACTCCACACACCAGGTAAAGAACAGCTCTCTCCTTCCTGTTTTCAGTCCCTTTAAATGGCTTAGAAGTGGACATTAGTACTCTGTTACACCAGCACGGTACTTTTCATGTGCTGCTTTACGTTGTTAGTCCGCCACTTCTTGTTCTGTGGTTAAAGCATTTCAGGGTTGGCACTTCAGATCTGAACATGTGAAAACTAGTTTGCATGCTTGTCAGCTGTGAGTGTGTTGGCATCTTAGCACAGGGAACAGAGAGTATATTAACAACATTTTAACTACAGAAAGATAAAAAAAAATCATTTTTGATCTGAAAGTTCTAACTTTTCCAACTTTTTAATGGTTTTCACGATTAAGATTAAAATTAACATTAATTGTAGTCTTGGTTTAATGATTGGAACGTGGTTATTGTATTATTTGTGATTTTAAGGCACAGTTTATTACCTAGCATTTTATGTTTGATATTAAATGAGCAGCTCTTTATTGTCACAGTTAAAAATGACCACAATCTGTTCATAAAGTGTTGGGGGTGAAGTGGTCCTGTAACCACAACCCTTGCCAGTGTGCAGTATTGTGACACATGACTGTTGGAGTATCAGGAGTTACATCACAGTTACAACCGTTGAAAAGTGTGTTACTGTGCTGACCATATCATTTTAACAGGATTATGCTGTAATGCCTTAAATTACATGTTTTTGTAATTGTGATCAAAACCACTCACTCCCCAATTCTGTGGCAATTCTGATCCAAGTCCATTGGACCTTACTGAAGGTTGTTGGACAATAATGGAGCTGTGTGGCACAGATGAATAAGATATCAGGCTTTGATACACAAACAATACTTAGAAGGATACATTCATTGCTGGGTTGAGTTGCATGTTGGACTTTTTGACATTAAGGGAACAAGGAAAATAGTATATCACCAGACATATGCTTTTAAGTCACATCTCAGAGATACTTTGCATTTTAAGAGTGTCTCAGTTTTTGCACATGAAGCAGAGTTTCCTGTTACTGAGTTTCATCTGCTCAGTTTGAGTTCTGTATGACAGCTGAAGCAGAAAATAATTTTATCAAAACCTGATAAATGGCAGCTTGCTAACACCAACATTCAGGAAGGGGGAAAAGGAAATCGTCCTAAGAGCAAAACTCTGTAGGTTTATCAACTGGGCTGCTGAAATGTCATGTTACAGCAGATGTTCTCTGTTGTCACATGGCAGAATATGCCTGTATAACTCCTTTTACTAAAAGCTAAAATGTTGCTAGAATATTTTATTACAGAGGAGCAGGACAAACACTTACCCACCTCACTTCTCAGCTCTCTGTTTCAAAGTAACTTCACCAATGTAACATCGTGGTGCTTCTCAAACAAGAGCACAGTCACAGTACATGATAAGGATATACATGCCATGATGACCGCTCATCATGTTGAAAATGAGAACTTGTAGTCACTCTTTAACTACTTCTGAGTAATCAGATGAGATGTGACAGATCCGTTTGTTGCAGGGGAGAGGTGAAATTAGTTGGAAATATGAGTCAGTTAACTGTAAATGAAGCTAGTAGATGGGCATAGGTGAATGTGGAGACATTTCTCCTCAGCAGAACTATACTGTTGTGTATGATATTGTTTTACAGTTCACCAGATGACTGATGCTTCCACTCACAACACCTAGCATGGATGTGATTCACTGATAGTTTTGCAACAGCTGATGTGAAAATCACAGAAATCATTTTCATAATACAGTCACACTTCCCTGTTTTTCTTTAGAATTTCTCTCTCTGTCTCTGACTTTTCCTGTGTGTAAAGATACATTTCCATCTGTTTTCTGACTTTTTGAAGTGAGACAATAGATGGACAGTTTTCAAGTGTGACAAAAAATTATGTGACTTGGAGGAAGATAATCTTCCATCTTTGTTAACGTATGAGAAAATAAACGTACCTTTTGTCAAAACACATCACATACCACAGAATTCTTCAAGGAATAGAGACAAACAAGCATTCACACTCACATTCACATGCATGTGAGTTTCGAGTCATTTATTAACCTGCATGTCTTTGGACTGTGGGAGGAAGTCGGAGTACCCAGAGGAGGCCCTGTTCTTAGGTAATGAGAGATTAATTGAATAAATCTTTCTGAGGCTCCTGTAGCTGCTGTGCATTAAGATTAAAGTAACCTCAAACTCACACCAGAAACCACACACCAGTGGTGTGTAAGTGCTGCACACAGACTCAGAAAACACATCACATGACCTGACCACAATGTCTGTCTAGATCAGTGTTCACACTGCCCACTGACACTACTAACACTATGTTAATATATTGTTTGATAATGATGGGGGCAAGTTTCCGTAAATAATGTTAAGGTAAGATAATAACAGAATCCACCAACATAAGAAATGACTGTAGATTAAGTATCTCCTGATGTCTCGAAGAAGGCTGAGAATGACTGTAGAAGCTCTGGTACCTGCTGAGACATCTTTAAAAAACATGTTTCAATGATTCTGGCCATTTCATTGCATCTTTACATCGGTCTGTTGTTTTATATTGTAACTGCTGATAGGATTAAGGTGTAGTCTTAATCAAACACAAAACCCTGACTGGAGTGCAGTGATGGAGACAACATCAAAGCAAAGGATATTTGGCTACATCTATAATATTATATTCCTCTTGCTGAAATACCACATTCCTTTATGTTCTTTTTCTGTCCTTGGAGCATTTGTATGCAGATGTATTATTTGCATCTTCTTTGATAGACTGTTTTCATATATTTATGCACACTGCAGAAATAATGACAATATCACACTTAGAGGAATATCATTGCTTCATTTGATGTTTAATTTGGGCTTATGGGCCACACCTACCTTGAACAGGAGCTCCTAACTCGCCCAGTAACATGAATTATAAGGCAGCAAGCTGAAAGGTCTGACTGTTGACCAAACAAGAAAGAAACTACATTTTCATACTGAACATTTCCACAAGCGTAAAAGGGTGCTGTCTTTTTTGCCTTATAATTGGTCGATGGTTCAATTTTAGCTTCTTTTTTTTGCGATAATGGCAGAGAAGGTTAGGGTTAGGTGGAAATGGGGGGTGTGAGTCACAGCTGAATTCAACTAATTGGTTTTATAGGTCACAGTCTCTTGGAACTGCAGTCAGTGTGGTGGATGCAGCCCTGCACCTCCATCCCACACTGACTGGCAACTCAACTGCTGCCTGGGGGGGCATAGTCCTTCTCCTCTCAGGGATTAGTGGAAGCTCCTTGGTCCATTTGCATGTGAATGGATCCTGGAGCTGCTTTTAGCCACCAACATCCCCCTCCCTCCCTCTCTTTCTCTCTCTTTCTGTCTCTCAGCCTTTCTCCACTCCTCCTGACATCAGGGAGAACCACAGAGAGGGTGAGGGAGAGAGGCGGTCAAAGAGGGAAAGAGAGAGTGCGGGACCGTCATAGCAAACAAACTTTGTAGAAAGAGGATTTTAGAGAGCAGAGAGAGTTCTTCCATCTCGGTCTTCTCAGAGTGAACTTCATCGCCAACCAGGGAGTCATACAACTGGCTTTTGTGAATGAGAGAAGGTAGGATTTTTTTTGTTTCTGTCATTCTCAATGGTTATCATTGGGATACGCTCAGTCTCCTCGGCTAACAATGAAGGCTGACAGGACTGGTCCACTTTGGCGGTCAGAATGGGGGTGGGGGTGGGGTTATTTGGCCTCGGCTGGTTTCTTACTGTTGTATCAGACAGATTCTTGAAGTCAGTGCTGCTTGAAACTGAAGAGAAGATTCAGAAAGGGGTATAGTTCTGCTTTGTTGACAAAGTGTTTAAGTTTGAAAACACATGCACAAACTGAATGTTGTGTCTGTATGAATAACAAGCACATTTTCATTTATCTGCTAGTCTCAGTTATTAATATACCAGTCTTTATTACATGTTCCATATATCATGATACTGTAAAATAAGTCACACATAAATGTTTTATATATATCTATCAACCATAATTGGGTGTTATTTTCACTCAACCACAATATGCACAAGATGCAACTAAAATTATATTCAGTCAGTTAATTAGCTGATTATTCTCTTGATAAATCAACTAACTGTGTGGACTATAGAATATACCAAAATTGTGAAAAGTGATCATCACATTTGATGTCATCAGATGTCCATCAAATCTTTGGTGTTTTAATTTCAAAGCTAATTGTATTCAGTATCAAAATAGTGGGAGATTAATCCTAAATCCAAAATGCTGATTGTTACAGCTACAAAGTTTTTTTTTACAGCAGTTCATGTCTGTCTTATAATATTCATTTTCTGTGATATTTTGCATTGACGATTACATTTGATAATAGGGTAATTCTAGTTTATTAAAGTGATTAACCATGGATTAAATATGGATCTTATATTGTCCCATTACATACCCATGATTATTCTCATCAAAATAGTGTTTGAGGGGAGGACACAGAGCAGTCAGGTGAACAGGCTGGAAACAAATTCCCAGATTAACCAAATTTATTTGGAAGATGAAATGAAGGTGAACAGTAACATTATAACCCAGACTGTAGTGAACATCCATCACAGTTTACACACCCATTTCCTGCACCGACTCTGACTTGCTGTACTTACTGTAGTTGTAAGCACACAGTTGCCCTGTGCAATGAGGGATTATTAGCAACATTTCAGTTGTACTTGCTTTCAGTTTGACCTCCAAATAAAGTGGTTCAGATAATCTGGATAAAGTGTTGGTTTGTTTCCAATCTGTCTGATCGTCTGACTGCTCGTGTTTGATGCCTTGGGGTGTTCCCATGGGCCCAGGTTGGTCAGCTTTAGCCACACTGAGCTGTACCATGATGACATGCCTTTCCACCACAGCTGTACCAAACAGTGCTGCTGTGGTCCTGTTTGGTAGCAGGGTCGACCACAGTCCACCTGTCCTCTGCTGTGTCCTCAGCTGCTAAATTCATGTGCTACAGACCAGAGAGAAACCTCTGTCTGCAGCTTCTACTTGATCTCTGTATTTTAGAGTTTAGTTTCACTCCTGTGTTCATGTTTGGACTCTCACGTATCAGCCTTATTTTACAATTTTTAGCCATGTCACAAATTTTCAGCCACTGTGTTTGTCACAAAGTTAGTGGAACTATTCTTCAGTTAAAACAGGTCTAATCAACCAGATATGGACATCTCTACTCTGTGTGGTCAGTGTATCAATTTGAAATGCTACAGACAGAAACTGTGACAGTGACCTGACAAGAGCTGCAGATGACAGACTGTGGTTTTTGCCTAAAACATGTCATCAACTATTTGAAAATGTCCTTCGACACAATGTGAGCGACAACAGGCAAGAGCCAACTGCACTCATTTTGATTCCCACAGAAAAGCTGTTCTGTACTCAACATACAGACCATACAACAGGAAAATGACTACTTGATGACTACACTTGTGCAGCACAGTGGCTGTGTCACAAAACAACTATCCAGTCGCAGCAGAGTGTGTCAGTTCTGTTCTCAGTGCGACAGAGTTACAGATTTATGAGAGGCCAGAGACTGCCCGCCACTTTCTGTGGATGTGTAAATTGCTGCTCAGTACCTGTGGACATGTAGATCCATGCTTCATGCTTAAGCAGATTCACTGCAAACTGAGTCAGTGTGAACTGTCAGCTCAGTACTTGGCTGTTCAGACAAGTTCTCTGTCATTAAAAATTTTTCACTTCAGACTTTATCCTCAGTCCAGAGCTAATCTCTCTAATCTAGTCTCTCAGTTTTTTTTGTTAATGCTCTACCCATCCACACACACACTGTTGTTCATCATGACTCATCATGTGTAGTAAGTTCAGGCTGAGGGTCACCTTGAGCTGAACAGGACTTAAAAGCCTTGGGGGAATTGGGTTGGTGTAGTTATGGTTCACACCTGAGCTGTCAAGGTTTGTCACTGATGAGGCTTGAGTGAGCGTGGTTTGGCTCTGGCATGTCATGGTAGAGTCTGACTCAAGGCCTCGATCTGCTTCGAACAAACTTGTCATATTGTCTTAACAGCATCTCAAACCCCCTCTCTGAAGCCACAGTCACACCCATAACTTGTAATTTCTTCTTGATAACAATCTAGCAGTCACACACACAAGCAACTAGTTGAACATGTAGTTGAACAACCCCATTCATACAGACCCCAACAGAATGACTTCATGCAAATGGAGGAACAGAGTATCACCCATGCTCATCAGCCATGTTAACTACTCACAGTGGGGCTTAAAGTCAATGTAAAGAGATTTGTCTCTAAACACCTTATTTATGTTAGAAAATAGTTCCTGAAAACGTGAAAAGTCTGTAAACTACATATTACTGCATTGTGGAGTTAGACCATTTCACAGTTTTCCATCAGTTTCATGTTCAGGATTTTATGGGCGGGTCTGAAACGGTGGCTCAATGATGCACTGGAGCCACCATTCAGCATAACCACGCCCCTAACACTGTAACTGTTATAAATATTGGTGCTGCATTAGCATCAGCGTTTCTACCGCCCAACCACATGTTATTTTAGGTTTTGCTAGCTAGCTATGCCATCGTCCTGCAAAAACATTTTCTAAACCCAACCGGTTGAGGCAGATGGCCGCCCACCCTGAGTCTGGTTCTGCTCAAGGTTTCTGCCTTTTAAATGGAAGTTTTTCCTTGCCACAGTCGCCTAGTGCTGCTCATGGTGGGATCTGTTGGGTCTCTCTCTGTAAATTTTATAAGATAAAGAGTACGGTCTAGACCTGCTCTATATGAACAGTGCCTCGAGATAACTTCTGTTGTGAATTGAATTTATATAAATAAAATTGACTTGACTCCCTGGATGCCAGAGTTTGCAGAATGGCCATCGTGTTATTTAGATTTTCAAAGGCATTATGAGGAGGTGGATGAATTTAGTGAAGAGCCACACTGATGGAGAGCTGAGGAACACCACCAGTACCCGCCTCTGCAGTGACTGTTTCACTCCAGTTAGTTTCACAAACTTTCATCAGAGACAACAGGAATTCACCGATAATCACTGTCACTTTTAAATGAGGCTGAACGGACCATCTCCCTCCCCGGCCTTCACCCTCCTGTCCCGCTGACACTGCTCACTGTCTGCCTCTATGTGTGTGTCTGTGTATATTCTCCTAAAGATGAGGGATTAAACTGGTTAGACACACTTGTAATTACAAAGTTAGTGTGACATCATTATACTTTGTTTTCCCATATTAATAAAAATAAGTAATATAACTTGTTTCTTGAGTCCCTGAAAGACAGACAGGCCATTTGATCAATGAGGAAGTGTTATTTCTATACATTCCAAATCAATAAGAAATTGTCCTCAGGCTCTGAACTTGACTCTGGCTCTGGTGGCTCAAACATGAACGTCTGTACAACTCCAAGGCTGCCAGTATCCATTTTTCAGGTCGTGGTGCTAACAGGATGCTAACAGGGTGCTAACTGTCTAACTGCTGCAGCGTTAGAGTGGGCGTGGTTTCATCACCTTCAGCAGACACGCCCCCAGTGTCTCAGAGCAGAGAGACCTCTTTATATTTTCATGACTTTGAAACCTAATATGTTTCAAACTTAGCTGGGTGGTTAATAACACATTTTTCTGTGGTGTGACTCACATCTTCACACAGAGTTTAAAATCATACTTTTTCTCCAGCAAAGTCAGAGGATTGTTTTGATTTCAGTCAGTTGAAACATTTCTCTGGTAAAATCATAAAACCATTAGCTAAAGTGTCTACCACACTGCCCTGCCAACTTTGCATTAACTGATCCCATCCCAGTGTGGTGTGATGATGGATGACATGCCACTGTGCCTTCACACCATTTGGTTAATACAAACATTTTGTCAGTTGTTTGGAGGAGACGGTCACTCTCAAAGACCAAATGTTTAAACATGTGATAGCCTCCCCCATCTAACCAGCCCTGGGTTGATATTTTGATATTCATGAGAGCATTAGCACCTCTAAAGAACACAGTGGGTGAGGCTGTTGCTGCTGATTTTTTGTCATCATCTGATCTTTGTCATGGCAAGAGGATGGTGTTGAGAAAACATTGAGAAATACAGGTTAGAACATGTTACATTGTGAGGTTACAACATTATTCCCCTCTGTGATCATATTGTATGGGATGAGATGCAGTTTTTTTTTTTTGTTGTTGCTCTGTGCGGATCAGTACAAAAATGCTTTAACTCACAGTTAATGTTGTTGACACCTTTGAGGAACATGGATCTGTTGATGAGAAGGTTGGGAGGGTGTGAACCTCTCTCTCAGTCTCTTTTTTCATTCTTTACGCAGCCATTTCTGTCATCTTTTGTGTTTACAAGTGCTACACCATGAATGTCTACCAGGAGAAAATGTGCACCGTTTTAACCACCATCTCCATTTTTAAATGGTAATCACATCTCCCCCTCTCTAGGATGACAAGTTTTTCTCGCATTTCTGCATGTGTCTGTGTAGATCAACACATCATTTCAAGAAGTTCTTCTCCCTTAGGCCTCCACTTTCTCTGTGGTACATGTTTTCAGAAAGGGAAGTGGTGGTATGCGAAGGTCCCGCAGTGGCTCGACTGAAAAGGTGGATCTAATTTACTGTAATGATCCATCTGAGATGTCTCTACACCAACTGCAGCACTGCATCACAGTCAGACAGGAACTAATCTGTCAAATTTCAGTTCACCACTGATGTGTAACATTATCAACGGGACTGCATTGTAACGTAGGCGCCTCTCTTAACAGAAATTAATAAGGTTGTTGGGCGCCAGACAGGCAAGGTATAAACTAACCCACCTATACCTGTCAAATTGATTAACTTTAAATTAGAGAGTGCTTGCGTCCTAGTTACAAAAGGAACAGTAGAAAAACCAACCAATAAATGAGCGATATGTATCTTGTATTAAATCAACTCTTTCACTAGTGTTTCAATAATGAAACACAACATTTCAGCATCCAGAAAGAGAGAGAGAGAGAAAAAAACTCAGATATCACAAATCAAAATCTCATTAGACAGTCTCATTTGATAGTCCTGAAACCACTGTGGGTATGGATGCAGGTAAGAGTATGTGTGAGTCCACTGGGGGGATTTACAGTCACTTAAGGAGGGTGAAGGTGTGAATGGATGAATATGGGAAAGTGAATACAACTCAGTCCAGTTCCGTTCGGTTCAGTTTAGTTCAGTTTGTATGTATGAGTGAGAAGGAGAGCAGGAATGTATTCAGGTGAGCATGGGAGAAGCCAGGAGAGTTTGGGTTGTGAAGGGGACTTATCTGGGGGTGGATGGTTGGAGTGTCCTCTGACCCGGAGAGAGAAGCCTCAGAAAACCGAGCAGGACAGGACCAGCTGCTCCAGGGTTCCCATTTTCCCATCCTCCTACAGTCTTAGTTCCACTAATTCAATATTCCATCTCAAACTTCCTCAGTAAAAGTCCATGTCAATCCATATTTGATCCATGTTACTAGTCCTCCTTTTTTTCTCTCACATTTCCTCTTTTTCTCTCACTCTTCCAGTTATCAAACCTCCTTCCAGTCTCTCCTTTGTTTGAATTTCCCTCCTACTCAGCTCCCAGGTGTGACTCCTACTTGTACCTTTCCCATCCCCCTCCTTTTCAGCATGATGCACTGACTTAATATTTAGAATATTCCTATGATATTAATCTGTGTTATATATACTACATCTTGTGAGTTAATCTGCATTTATCTCAGTTTTCATTTATAACATGCACTCTGTTGTAGCTACTAAGCAGAGAGTTTATTATATTGTATCTCTTTTATACAGCCTGAGTATCTGTGTGATATTGTATCTGCTGGGCATTGTATTTGTGCCTCCTTGAGCAAACACTGCCTGGACCTCCTCAGTCTCTTTCGTCTGCCGTCAGACACATTGTTTGCTTTTCACATGCATCTCTATTCACCACAAAACTCGAAAATTTGTGTGTGTGTCCCTTGGTTACTTTGTCTTCTACATTTCTCAATGTCTCCACGTTATTTTCTCTGCTTTTTTCTCCATATCTGTACAGTTACATGCTGAGCCAGATGCCAATTAATCACTAATTAGATGTCACCAAAATATCACCCCATATCACTCAGAGACATAAACAAGAGAGGCAATGAATAAAACTGACCCATAATTGGAAAGAAATATTCAAACGGTTCTTTTTTAAATAGATAAATATAAAATTTGTTCAGAATACTACTGCAACAACTACTCTGTTGCATTATCTGTGTGCATTTTAAATATTTAAAGAATAAACTCCACTAAATTTAGCTCTGTCTCCTAGAATGTCTGTTTTTCACAGCTGGGGGACTCACAAGAGACACATTAATAAAATAATGGTCAAATCTATCCAGCAGAGGCTAAGCTAGTCAGACTTTTAACTCCTAGTATGAGTTAAGTTCCAAATAAACTGTATCCTACAGTTACCATGATGCATTGCAATTTTTCTTCTCCAGTGCCACAGAAGACAACCTTCACAGGCTGAGTAAGACTACACATGACAAGTAAACTAATCTTTAGTCTTTCTTTAACTGTTGAGGTTTAGTCCAGAGACATTCTTATGAGAATATCTCTCCAGCCTCCAATGCACAGGACACCTTTAGATTCTAAAATAATTATACAGCCTCGATGCAGCCTAGTGCTGAAAACACAGATGGTTTCACAGGCTGTTGTTTAATGACACTGAACAATTTTAGGTTGAGTTCAACCTCATTACTTATTCAACAAATACATGCCCCTGTGTGCAGTTAAACACCTCCTGCTTCAATGATGTGTTCAGTTTAATGATGTTCAAAAAACCCAGACTTGTCTGTGTCTCTCACTCTGCCCTTCTCTGTCCTGACTCATGAGATTAGTTCTGTTCCAGTGGGTATTTATAGCTGATTAAATTATGTGGACTAACACTAACCATCAGCTTGTGTGTGTGTGTAGTGAGAGTAAAGCCTAGAAAAATGGTGGAGCTTCTTGAGTAATGCAAACCCACAAACACAAACATGCTTCAACCATGCTGGTTTCAGATGACTGTGTCATAATTGTATTTAGGAGTATTTGTACACCTACACACACACACACACACACACATGCAGCTTCTTCTAGTTCTCCTGGGGATTGTCAGTGCCATCCAATCCTCTTATGGCACAGACCAGACTACACATACACACACAAACACACACACACACACACTCACAGACAGATAAAAGAAGGGATAGACTTCTGGTACATATATCTGAGCTAAGTCCTGAGTGTGTGTGAACACATTTTTTCACTTGAGCCATATATAGTCAAGGTTACATACGGATGAGTGTGTGTGTATAATTGTTTTATCACATCTACATATGACACATTCACATACCCAGATTTTTTTTTTTTTTTTGCCCATGTCAAGTTCTCTTTGTCAGTAAAACTCTGTTTGGACATCATTGCTACTACTACTACTTATACTAGTTCACATTACTTGTCCACTATTGACTATTGATATGAAGACACTGATTATTGTTACAGAATTGTTATCTGCTGTCTAACCAAAACACAAAACATGAACATCCAGAAAGCCAGATAAGTGGAAGTTACTTATGTCTGATTTTATCTCTTTGTTTACTCACAGAACTGCTGGAGAGACGGACCCACTCTGACCCAATGGAGGAGAGAGAGGAGAAGGAGAGAGGCATCGGGACAAGAGCAACAGGATGAGAGCAAGAGTGAAGGACACCAGCAAGCATGAATACCCAGAATTCCATGACAGAAAAGAAGAAAATCCTAGGAGGTTTGAAAGAGATGATATGGTGAAGGAAATGGAGGAAGAGAGATGAAGAAAGAGATGAGCTGGAGGCGGAGGTGACAGCAGAGCTGAGCCAGACTGTGTCAGGCCAGCAGATGAGTTTCCATCCAGGGCACCGACCTGTTTGGCTATGTGGGCATCGTGAGGCAGTACTGGACCAGATGAGGCCAAGACCATGAAGGCCGGCTTTGAGTTCAACATCATGGTGGCTGGGTGAGTCTCACCTGCTACACACAGACAGGGACCACAATAATAACAATAAATATTACTGGGCACCATGGTGGCAGGCAGCATCACCCTGAGCAAGAAGGTTCTTTTTCCAAACCATTTACAGGAACTTGGCCTGTGTTCTAAAACAGAAAACTAATTCAGCTCCTAGTATGACATTGCCTTAGTGACTACAGTATACTCAAAATTATGAGTGGGTTGGCAGATCAAGAGTCCATCTCTGTACATGTCATGCATTAAATGACACAGAGAAGTATTTTATTTGAAGAATGCACAGTTAACATTAATTAGCCAAAAAGTGGTAATAACAGAATTACTGTACCCAGCTTAGCATATAGGAGAGGTTTGTGATCAGTGACTTAACAGTCAGTTAACTTTTTTTCTTTTTACCTACTTGTAGAAAAGGCTAAAACTCACAGTAACAAAGAAACCCTTTTCTTTTGATACACTTGTACCTTTCTTTCAGCAGAGCAGAGATCTGCCTTTCACTTCAGTCACCTGCCACTGTTCCTGTTAAATGGCCACACCAACTCTCTGCCAGTGTGTGTGTGTGTGTGTGTGTGTGTGTGAGCCACCCTTCAAGCAAATGTTCGCTCAGTGATTCAAACCAGCCACCCTGCTGTGCTTTGGCCAATCACAGACCTCTACAGGAGATCAGCCTTCTGAGCCACTCCAGCAAACTTCCACTGTGGCAAGCTTGTGTCTGACCAATGGCAGGGCTCACATGATGGCCACCAGGTCAATTGGGATGTCATATTTCAACTTGTGTTTTCTTTTCACGAGGATCAAATTCAGCTGTGCTGGAATGGGGTTCCTGGGTCTCTTCTATTGAACTAATAGATTTTGCCATATTGAAGAGGAAGTGTGAATGTGTGAGGAGAAGTAATTTTGAGTTGGGGCTGTCTTCTTTCCTGCCACACATACATAGAGAGATATAACTCTCTGCTGTTTGACTGAAACCAGAAGTTTAGCCTCTGATAATTATTTGTAAGTCAACATGCTAATTGTTTACTTTGTGTTTGTAACTTGTTAAGGTTCCTTAAAATTTGTTTTCACTTATTATCTTGCAACTAATCCTCTTAAAATAACATCACCAGAAAGAGGACGTTTGGGCAAAAAATATTTAAATAATTATATAAATCTGCTGCACAGAGGAGGAGACTAGCTCACTACCACTACCAAAAAGCTGCAGTTCTTATAAAGTTCCCAGACATTTAGGAAGGTATATTTGTTATTGGATAGAAATAATTGTCCAGATATATACATCATGCTGTAAATTGGCTGGCTCACCAGTGGTTTGTTTGTCAAATAGACCTGTTTAGCAAGCTAGCCACTATGCTAACAAGCTAATCTAAAGTTTGCTGGCACTTACTGAGGAAGTTGCACGGACTAGATTCATTTACTACTGTGTCCAGAACAGAAGTACAGTTGATATTTGCCATCTTGGCTCAGATCTCATCATCAAGCTATAATTGCTGGAATTTTTTTTTTTTGCAGCTGCTTGTGGCAGCAGAGTAAGGCAAAACACAACATTGACATATTATCATCTTACCAAGAGCCTGTATTACAGTCACCCATTTACACACCCAGCAGACACAGAGCACCATGTTCATTCATTTGGAATCATGTGTGTCCACCTGATTAATCAAGTCCAACAGTCACTTTCCTTTTTAGCTCTGTTTAAGGCTCAATCAATGCCTGGGACAAATATCTGTCTCCTTGGCTGACAGATTGTACATACTGCCGACTGAGTTTTGTAACCAGCCAGGAAATGTAATTATTTGCATTAGTTTCTGAGAAAATTTCATTTGTGTGCCTAACAATTGGAGGAGGTTTTAGGAGAGCTTTGGTATAGTTTGATGGAGCAAGCAGCTTGTGGTTAAAGGTGGTTAAAGTAATGGTTGTATGTGTGTGCAGGTCAGAGTGGTTTGGGGAAGTCCACACTTGTCAACACTCTGTTCAAGTCCAAGGTCAGCCGGAAGTCCTGCATGCCCAACTACGAAGAGAAGATCTCCAAAACAGTTAAACTGCATTCAGTCAGCCACGGTGAGTTCACACACACACGCACGCACGCACACACACACACACACACACAGGTCATGTCATGATTTCTGAAGCGAATGTGGATTTGTTCCTTTATGGCTTCGTAGGAGACAGTATGCGTAACAGAGACAGAGAGAGAGGATATCAATATATGGGCATTCACAAGTGTATGGGCAAAGCTAGTGTGTGTATTTGAACACTGTCCTCTTCTTTCTGCAACAACCAACAACATTTGTTCAGGCCAGTGTGGAGAGGATCTGACAGCTGGTCTAAGGAGAAGAAGAGAGCTCTCACATCCTACTTTCAAATCACTTTTCCTTTCACATCTTGTCTGACTGTTTCCAAAACCCATTTTCTAGTTTTGAAAGATGTTGCATATCTGTTCTTAGATGAATCCAAAATAAGTGTATTTCATGTGCATATCTTATCTGCACACAGTTGGATGTTGTGTGTCAATTTACTCAAACTGCCTGCTCTTAAAGGGACAGTTTCTTTTGTTGAAAGTGCTTCGACACAAAATGGTTCTCTAATTGCGCTGAAACACCTAACAGCTTGTGACCTGTTGTATAAACTTCACACCCCCTGAAAACCTCATTGCTCACCTCCACTGGTTTAACATGTCACCTTGCTGCAGAAATGTACAGATGTATTTCCAGCTAAACATCAGCATTATAATGTTGTCATTGTGAGCATATCATAGAAAATTTAGCTACAGTACAGCTTCACAGAGCTGTTAGCATGGCTGTCGACTCTCTCTATTATTCAAACATTCTTCTTATCACATTTTAGTTTGAGTTTGAGTGGACATGCATATATTTGCAGTATACAACACGACTGAGTCCATTCCTGATCAGTGTCATTTGTTTGTGACAGGTGACACTGATCACTGGTTTTTGCGAAGGTAGGAAACTCACAAATGAAAGCTACCACCAGCAAGTACTAGGTGAAATGTTTTATCAGTTCAAACAGGTAGCTATCCAAAGTGTGTGTGTGTGTGTGTGTGTGTGTGTGTGTGTGTGTGTGTGTGTGTGTGTGTAGGTGTGTGTGTGTATTTTACCTAAGAAACCTCAGGCTAAAGACATGTAATGCCGTTTATCTTCTGATGTTCCCTCACACACACCTGTCAGTCTCCTTGTTGGGGAATGTCGGCCCTGCTCGCCATGTCTTCTGAATATACACCGCGTCAGATTATACTCTGCACATTCTAAAATACAGAAAATATAAAGTAAACTGCTCAGGGTCATGCATAAACATGACCATCGGAGTGAGCTGTTGGAAGAGACAGCTATTGCTAAAGGCCTAAATATGGTCATGATTCAGAAAGCAAACCGCAGGTTTCATCCCATCGTATCCTCTTGCCTTTGTGAATTAGTGAGAGTGACATTTTGCAATGGGTCAATATGCCTGAGTATACAGACAACTGATACTGTTAAAGGATGATGAGATTTTACAGTGTAATGTCCAAAACAAATTACACAATAATCTCAAACCACAGGAGACAGTTACTGCAGGTGAAACAAAAAGCTAAGTCCAGCTACTAAGCCCATCACATGGTAAGAAAGTGTATTGATGATTTTTGTTATTTCTCAGAGCCTTACCAGAGCTGGAGGAAAGGTCATGATGTGATTAATTGTACCAAATAAAATCACCCTCTCAAAGTGATGGGCTCAGTGTGTTCAAGTTAGTTTGTTCATAGATTGTTTTGTTGCCTTTGCGCAAGTAGAAATTGTGGCCTGACAGGAACCTGTCTGAGGTCAAAAAACAACAAAGATCCAGAGCTAATTATGGAAATCAGTGGTTTAGATCTACCTACTGTGGCCCCCAGACAAAAGGTCAAAGGGCCCTTAAAATCATTAGGAACACTCTGCTTACTCTGGACCACAGTTCTGAATGGATAGATCAAATTAGCACTCTGCTTTAGGGACATACGAAAGCAGTTGTGATGAGTGATGTGAGGAAGAAGCTCGCCCACATGACAAGACTGTCAGAATGAAACTGGAGGACCTAGACCTGTTTTTCATTCAGATGTGTATCATCTTTACATGAACCATAAAAAAAAAGTTTTATTCTGTATCGTTATGGTCAAAACACAATATGTCACTCTGCTATATTTTATATAGTAATTATTTCTGCCTACTTTGCAAAGACAATCATCTGTTTCCATGATTCCCTCTAGCCTCCTGAACACACCTCTCACCTAAACCTTCATAATTGAGTTTTTACTGTATATTTACTACCACGCCCTAGGGACAAAACTGAGTGATGTTTAGTCCCGTCACCTCTGGCTACCAAACTCTTGTCTCTGTAAAAATCCTTTCAGTGAAACTTCCTGCTCCAAGTTAGACAAGTTACCAGTCCTCACTGCCTATAAATCCATGGGGAAAATTGAAGCTGCAGTGTGTGTGAGAGAGAGAGAAAGATCCTGGCTCCTTACCTACTCCTGTCTTTGACTGAAAACAGTAGATAGTTTTGAAGTTAATGCTTTTAATTTTAGGCTGTATTTTATTTTATCAAAACACAATTCTAAATGCTGGGATTCTATACTCTGCCTCAGATGATCCTCTGCACCATCTACCAACAACTCAGTTTTCTTGATCCAAAGTGCAGGTGCCAATTCTTGATGTAGATCACCAGTCTACTCACAGGGCTGACATAGAGACAAACAACCATCTCACACCTGCCAGCTCACACCCCAGACAATTTAGAGTCACCAATTAACCCATGTCTTTGACCTGAGGAGAAACAAGTTGCACCACATTACAAGGCATGGAAGTGCATTGAAACTATGAAAGCTTCCACAATACCAATAAAATAATAAATGGCAAATGGATCTGTACTTATATATTATTATTATATTTCAGTCCTTTTCACCCGCACCAAAGGCCACACCAGATCACATTCACCTATTCACACACATCTATACAGCACATGTATAGCGCGCCTTTTTCATGCATTCAATATTATCTGGCCACCGATGCGCACACACCCGGAGGCAATTTAACAGTATCTTTGCCCATGATACTGCATGCATCGGAGAGCTGAATCAACCACCGACCTTTCTGATTTGTATATCACACCTCCTGAGCTAAGAGCTGCACTACTGATAGTCAAACAGTAATACCACCCTATTATGAAGGATATGACAGGCAGTGTATGTGACGGTGTAAGTTGTATATTTATTAAACCCTGAAGACAAGTCACAGTTCACCAGTATAATAAATTTCATTTGATTCTGCCAGTGAGCCCTGTGTTAGGGGTATATTCTGATAGAAATGTTTTTTCTAGTTAGATCTTGCCTGGGTTGAAGGTAGTCTCAGTGAACCAGTTGCTGTCTTGTTGTGTTGATCAGTTAATTGGGTATAGGGCGCACAGGCAGTGTTAGTGAAAAATCTTAATAATTAGGTTCCAGACGCTACGTCATGCTTCCGCCTAGGATTTCTTATTGCTTATCAACAAATTGGGATAGACCCAAATGATAGTCTTTACTCACTGCTGAGCTTTCCCCAAACATCTACCACAATAATATCACACCAACATGACTCAGTGAAGGCATCACTGGTCTCATCATCACACAAATACAAGTGTGTCGGTATTTACTATGGATTTATTGTCTCTATGGCCTTCAATGATTCTCATCTTTACTCCGGACTAAATCTGAAACTGCCTTATAGTTTTGTCCTGTCACCATGACCCAACTTTAAGCCAGCAGTCAACCCCTAAACCCAACACTCATACTAAGTTTGATTCACAACAAACATAGAACTTCTGTTTCCTTAAATGAACTGGAGACCATGACACTGTGTTTGTGTGTTTCACAGTGACAAGGATACTAAACTGAACCTGCAGGATACTGAGTGTTTAACCTGCACCCTTAGAATGATCTGTTCCTACTGGGTTCAACAAATGTTACGTGACGGAGGTAGCAGTATGTCATTAACAGCAAGACTTCAGCAGCCAGTAACTCTGCTGTCTCTTTCAGTGAAACCCATTTTGCTTTGAATTTCTACCTTCCACCTTATTGCATCTTTTGTGTCATTGCTTTAGGATTGAGGAGAAGTGAGTGAAAAACAGCCACAGCAGACTACACTCCAGGACTGGAGACCAGATCAACAACGAAACTGGTGGAGTTGCAGGAGGTGGAGACAAGAAAGGACAGATGAAGGTGGAGAAGAGATGGTGCTTTCTAGAAATGACTAGTATAGTATTTGGTAAACAACTGCATAACAGAATAATTGGAATTGTATGTAATATTGAGTCTGTTCACCTTTGTAAATATATACACATTTAACAGCGCCGTAAAGCTTTGAGAAAGTCAGCACTTTAACCCCCGATGAAAAAATTGTGTCTCTGTCGTAATACTTTCTGACTGACCGTGTGATGATGTAACTATACAGAAATAGAACTAAAAGATAGATGGTGTACATTGTTCACACAACAAACAAAGGTGCCAGATGTTGAGCAGACTTTTAAAAGCTGTAGCCACCTGCTGGCATTGTTCAGGTTGATTTAAAAGATAAGTCGGGCATCTCTATATTGTTCTTATTGTCAACAAATTCGAAAAAGACCTCAAATCGATAAATGAATGTTTCCTACCGATGTATCCAGAGGTCCTGATATGCACCATCTTATTCCTCTGAGCATAGAGCCCAATTGTTGGTCAGCACACTAATAAGTTACTATAAGGTTGCACTGTGACATGTTCCTTGAACAACATGTTCAAACGCGAACACACACATCAGTTTATTTCACCAGTCCTGCCACACACCATCCAACTGCCCCAAATAACTAAATGGAGGCCAGACACATTTATACAGACTTCTCTGCTATAGAACATGAAGGCTGTTTTCTTCACCCTTCACTTCAAATCCCTTTATTTTAGCACTATGTAAGAAATGAACATATCACCTTGATCAGCCACTCTACTTCATTGATAATGTTAAACTCTCGCCTAAGATTTACTTTGGCAGACTAATTTCTCCTCAAGAAAATGTGAACTTGTGCTGTATAAGTGAGATACACCTGAGCAGTGGTGCATCAAAAGGTCGGTTCAGTCCCACTTGAGATAGATTCCTTCTAGGAGATGGATGTGTTAGTGGACAGCACCATAGTCTATTATTGAAGCCACACCACTCTGCTGGCTGTGCAGCAGCAGTGGTGACAGCAGGCCCTAGTAGCTGGGACACACCATCTTCAGATTGATTGACCAGGAATGACCAGAATATTCCAGTCTCTCACTGACTTTTCCTTCCAGCTGGGAGCCCAGTGAAGTGGCGTCAATGAGCAGTGCTGAGAAATACCTGAGAGAGGAGTTGCATGAACCGCAAGAGGAGAATATCCGGCAGCAGAGTCCACTGCTGCATCTACTCTCCCTGCCACTGGGATTACATAGGTTGGTCATTCACTGCTGTTCATGACTGATTTTAGCATGGGGCATGTTGTACTAATCTCAGTCACATTTAATTTCTAGACCATGCTGAATTATACTCAGATCATGCTCAAACACATTCTACTGTTGTCTTAAAATGTCTCTGTCATCTCTCACGTTTGGTATCAGTCGACTGTTTACTGCTGATCATGGCCCTAGATAAAAGGGGATCACTGAAGTCAGTAGAATTCATCTTGACTGTGTCAGGAATGTCTATGCCAAAATCTGTGGCAATCCAGAGACATTTTACACAAAACCTCATGGTCTGGGAAATGATCATGTTCATTGTCTGGAACTATGATGTTACCAGTCTGACCATGGTGGTGGACCACAGACTGACAGACTTGGCAACACATCCCTAGATCATACACTAATATGGCTAAAGTACTGATGTTTGCTGTGGTTTTGTAGCCTTTTGGCGTTGATAAGGTCTACTCACTGCATTAATCTACCTGCACAGGTTACATTTTGCTTCCATAGTCTTTCATTCTTGTCCAAAACTGACCAAAAACTAGTTTCCAGGTTACGCCCCATTGATGTTGAGTTCATGAAGAGGTTGGGGAAGATAGTGAGCATCGTACCAGTCATCGCCAAAGCTGACACACTCACCATTGAAGAAAGACAGGAGTTCAAAGAGAGGGTGAGGGAACACACAAATGCATGCACAACTAAAGGTTGTTGTCTATCATTTTCTTTTCCTCCAGATGCTGCTGATTGTGCAACATGAACAAAATAAATATCCTACAACTACCACACCACCTGACACCATGCGTGTATTCAGCCCTCATATTTCCTGCTATAAGTACAACACATGCAAAAAGGCATGTGTATGGTTTAGAGACAGAGTGGGTGTTTCCAAGTGCACCTGATATTTTGGTTCATGTAGGTGCAGCAGCACAAAGTGCAAAGGGCTGAGTGAAGATGAATATAAATAGGAGGATGTGGTGATTAATAAATATTCTCCAGTCACATCACTGGTCTCATTGCTATTAAAAAGCTGAGCCAATCACAGGGAGGCTTGTCAACTACAACTAAACAAATAGAAAGACACTTCAAGAGGAAATCATACTGTTGTCTGAATGCTGCAGAGTGACGTGATGTGAACACTCAGCACCAAAAATCTGCAGCCAGAGGCAGGTGGTGTGTTTTTTTTTATTTATTTGTAAAACAATAATAGAAATAAATACTTGAAAAGGCTCATGGCTACATCAAACTGACACTATTTCAGGGCCGTTGGTGTGATCTGATGGCTCCCAAATAAATAACAGACCAGTGTGATATGTGTAGAATTGCACAGGGTTATTCTGTAGCTGTGTCATTTGTACATAGTTTAATGAAGGTAAACACAGTGGGTAGTCATGTGTAACGTCACTGCGCTCTGACGCAGCTCTCCTCCAATCAGAGGCGGCAGGTTGATTAGCAGATGTGTCCTGCTGCCTTCAGGTGCTGCAGAACTTTAATGAACTGTAGAATAAACCTTTCATACAGTACAAAGCAGCTGTGGACAACAGATACTGTTACAGTTACTCAGATTAATCTATAGATCAGTGCAGACTGATTTACTGATCTGTGACATCACACAGTATGGAGGGGGTGTAATTAAATTTGATTGTTTATGTCTTACTCTGTTGCTGCTGTGCATTTACTCCTCGTATTTGACAGAATCATCAGGTTGGCAGCAGATTGATGTTGTTCAAGAAACAAAGTCAGAGATACATTTTTCACCAAAATGCCAACAACAACTCGTTTTGCCCCCCCCCAAGCTATTGCAGCATTTCTTGCACTGGTTGTTGCGCTTTGTGGAAAATAGGGCCCATACTCATCAGTGTAGATGTGACCTGACCCTGTTTGACCTGAGTTTAACCTCTGACCACAGATAAGACAAGACTTGGCAGCCAATGGGATTCAGGTTTACCCCCAGAAAGAGTATGATGAGGATCCAGAGGAGAACATCCTCAACAACAGGATCAGGGTAATGTCTCCACTCCTGTTTTTTCTTGCTGTTTTTTCTTGCTGTAGAGGGATACTGTTAAAATCTGGTATCAATATTTATTAGTTCAAGACAATTATTTTAATTTATACACATTGTTTATACACATTGTAATCCTAACTAGCCTGCTTAGTATGCAAACACACAGTACTAGGAGGCAACAGGATAAACACACAATGCACCATGTGGGGGTTTGGGGGTCAAGGTCATTAAAGAGGTGTCTCATAATTCCTGTTCTACAACCTGAATAAGGAAATTTTTTGTTTAACCAGACATTTATAAAATCAAATTACTGTCAGAAAATAGGAAACTTAAATGACTAACTGAAATAAAGTAGTAAATACTTCCACTGTCATAGTCAGAAAATTCATATAATGTGACAGTTTGTTGCATTATAATGTGCATCCTAAGCTAATAGTTTTAACTACTGTGATTAGAGATAGTGTAGATCTCGGTGGTCGCCGTATCATTAAAAAATTTCAAATAAGCCTGACTGAGACATACTCATATTGTGTGTCCAGGAAAGTATTCCCTTTGCTGTCGTAGGAACTGACAAGGAGCACCAGGTGAATGGAAACAAGGTGCTGGGTCGTAAAACAAAGTGGGGAATCATTGAAGGTAAGGCATCAGTTTGACATCAGTGTAATCTCTTTCACCCCTGGTATTAACATTTACATTTACAGCTGCCACTGTATACTGATTGTGATATCATGTTCTCATGTGCTTGCTCATGGTGGAACTGTTGGGTCTCTCTCTGTAAATACCTATTTTAAAGAGTGTGGTCTAGACCTGCTCTATATGAAAAGTGCCTTGAGATGACTTTTGTTGTGATTCAGCACTATATAAATAAAACTGGATTGAATTGAATTGAATTGAATGTTTGTAAAAGAGGGTGAGTAGGTGCCGCAAAGGCTTCAACAAGTATAGCAGCTGCTCCAATATAAACCCTCTGACTCTCCCTCTTCATGTCCCAGACTATTCCTTTAACAATCATTTCTCCCAAGACACCAGCCACAGGCATGAGAATCACTTTTGTGTCAGCAGCAGCTGTGGGATCTGTACCTGCAGCAATGGTTAAACTGACCATTATTTCATGGTTGGGACATTGTCTGACAAATCCACAAAAATAGATGTTAATGACAACAGCTGTGCTGTATCATTGGGTTTACCATACTGTTTAAAAATGCATGATCATAGAAACAGTAAGATGACAGACGGCTGTCTTCTTAATTTTGCTAGACAGCAACCCACTCAATTAGTCTAGATAGAGGAAACTAAAGGTTGTCTTACTTTGGTTGCATGTTATAAAACATACAGATACATAAGTTTCCACCATATCTGGAAAAGTGATTAGTCCAACACAAGATTATTATCATTCTAATCAATTTACTTCGAACCCAGAATAAATCTTTTCTCTTTCCACAGTTGAAAATGTGGCACACTGTGAGTTTGCCAACCTGAGAGATCTACTCATCAGGTGAGTGACAGTGCTGCTACTAGATGGGATAGGAGTCATTTGGGCAAATCATAACAATCATAAGAGATGTTACCACTACAATGTTAACGATGTGACAGACAGCAGCTGAAGGCAGGCTCAGGCTACTTTACGGCTGCCAAACTAACTTCTTGTACTGTGCACCTTGTACCATACGAAGTTAACCAGCTGAGAAAATATGTGTCACTATCTTAGTCTGTATGCTTCATCGTGTTGAGGACAAATACAAGACAGAGTTGTCTTTGTCCTACAAACAGCTGGAAGCAACAAACCTTCAGCTCCAATTGTTTTGGTAAAAGCTGACCTGATACAGAATCTGTCTTAATCGCATTAAAAGTTGCATTGTTATGGATATTTTGTAAAATATGTGAAGATGTAGAGCAAAGTGAATGAGACAAATCTCAACTCACAGGAAATGTGTTTTGTGATTTGGAGAACTCAGACTAGAAAGTCAGAAAAGCCTATTTAAATGATACAACTAAGTTTGCATGAGGGAGAAGCTTTGAGGCTTCCTCTTATTTGGTGTAATATCTGCCCAGACACCATGAGAGTGAGAGACAGAACCTGGGAGCAGGTGTCCCACACCAAAAGTTTAAGACTTGGTAACCCTTTGTTCCAAAATGGACAATCCATCCACTGGGTGTGAACAGTCAAACAAACAAAAACAATCTAAACTGAACACATTTTTTCACGTCCCTAAGTGAAAGATTGTACAAAACTGCAAGCCCTTGCAAATGTAGGGTGTGGTTATTGCTAGGTAAAGCAATTTCCCACAGGAATCAGATTAATCAGATAGAGAGTAGCAAAATGAATATCAAGTTGTGAAACTTTCTGTTTGTGTTTTTGTAAAGGTCTCACCTGCAGGACCTGAAAGATGTGACACACAACATCCACTATGAGACCTACCGTGTACGACGGCTCAATGAGAGCAATATGAACTTCAGTGAACTGGGACTGTCCACCTGGCCGCTGGAGAATGGAACTGCTGACAAATGTGAATCAGAGAGCCACCTCTGATCCCTCCGTCATCAATGTTTATGCTCCTCATCTGATCAGAATGAGAAAGGGGGAAAAGAAAGCTATTTTTACCACATAAAAATGAGATTGAGAAATGTTTTTTCCTTTTTTTCATTATTGGACCAACTAGTGGATTGTTTTTGAATGAGGAATTCTATTGGAGTTTTACACAAAACATAAGAAAATCATGAAATATGAATATATTTTTAAATGTGAGCGTATATATGTAAAATTGTGACATGTACAGGGCAAGGGAGAGCAGGCAGCACAACATGGCACAAAGAGAAGAAACATAAACAGTAACTCTCCCATTGGTATCAAAGGTATGTGGGCAGCCCTTTACGTCTTAACATCAGTGTTTAACCTCACTAACCGGCTAACATTTGGATAACAAACATTTTGAACAAAGGTTTTGAATTCATCTGACAGTAGAAACAACAATGAACAAGGAAGCAAAAATAGTTACAGCATGGAAAGCAGGTAAATGAATCCCTCTGGGAAAAAAAACGGCCATATAAAAAATATGAATTTGCTGTTGTGTTCAAGTGCTGCCCTGTTCATTTTGACTTAATCTGCTTCTTGAGTTTCTGGTCTGAAGTACTAAAATCGTGTAAGAACCAAGTTGTCCCACATGCTGTAGAGAGGTGGATGATGTGCAAGATGTGCAGATGATGATGTGAACTTATTTTTATAAAAAGATGGCTGTCTTTATAATACTGAACTGAGTTAATGGCAGATACAACTGACTGTAGGGAATATAAATTAAATGATTAGACTGTAGGGTTGGACTGCTGAGTTTTAACATTTCCTAGCCTCTTTTTACATTCTGGGCGCTATATCCACACTTACACAGATAAAACTGAAAACGCTGGTCATGTGTTGAAAGTTTTTGGCTCCACATGTTTTTAAGATACTTTTTGCTTGTAGTCCACATTAAAGTGCCAAACCAACAGAAAAATAATTGGATTGGTTGTCTCATATCTCCTTTAAAGAGCAACTACACCCAAAAGTTTTTGAAGTAACTCAGATAGATGTCATCAGTTGACCACATAATGCACCAGCGCAAGTATTTGCTTTAAAATCTTGCTCAGTGCTCCACCCAGTGGATAAAATGTGCATAGGACGTTCATTTTGAGATACATATGTGTGTAACCAAAACTGCTTGGCAGTATGACACCAGGTTTGCAGGTAACTGGGGAACGCATTGACATTGGTGTGGTTCCATTTATTTTTCAGTTATTATTTCTCAGTCTAGTCTCCTAGCCACAGTTCAGAACTGTATTACATATCACGCCTCTAACATCACTCTCTGGTTTGGAAATATGCCAGCAAAACCAGTGTCATTAAGGGTCATGCTAAATAGAGCAATCTCTGTGTAAAAGCGTCTCTAGAAACTAAACATGGAGGAGAAATTCATCAACATCATGATGGCCTTTCCTGAGTTGTACAGCCCAGTCATGACAGAGCACATCACTGTGCAGTCATGTGGTGTATTATCTGTTTTAAGTCTAAATTTCTGGTTATACTTGTGTGTATGCTGGCAGCATGTCTAACCAAAACATTATGAAGACTTCTTTGTATGTTTTTTGTATCACACTAAGATTTTGCCCCATACCTTGTTGTAATCACAAGCCCATGTGACACAGTCTTTTTTGGTGTGAAAGCAGCCATATCCATATTTGTACAGTTCTCTTTCTGTGATGGCTTTTCACCCTGCCTTCGAGTGTGGCCATTCAGAATAGGTATAAATACTCTTGCCTTTAGATGTGATCGGGTGAGTAGTCGTAGATGTATACTGAGACCATAATGTGATTTTATTGGCTGAAAAAGTGCATCTGGCCTCTGTGCCTTTACAGATACAATGGTTAGCTCTCATTGCTAGCACCACAGGCATGCACATCATATTCCATGCTACCTACACTGAGTGTCTTATTGTCATAGCCATCGCATCCTCAGGCACTATGTAGCCATGAGGCCAAGCCTAACATTGAAATTTGCCTCTCCACCTAACCTCTACTATTTTTTAAAAACTCTGAAAGGGGAAGTCCTGTCAGAGTGAGGATGTGCTCTAACACCCTCTGTGGGTGTCCTCACTGACCACAGCTACTGGGTGTGGTTAGTTGTGTGGTCAGTGGTGTGCTCTGTCGCACCTGTAACCACACTCAAGTGACGTCATTGTGCACTGACATGATCTAGAGTGAACCTCCTCATCACTGCAGCGAGGTGAGAGGTTATACCACTGGGGGTCAGCAGAAACAATGTTTTGCTGCTGTCAAGTTGCCTTTAAGGGCATTTGACAAAAATGTGCCTTAGCACCATCATTTGACCAGGAGTAGAGTTGAATAATTAGACCCTTTGAACACAAGAGACCTTTTACTCCAGGTGGTTTAGTAGGCTAAAGCTTCCTTCTGTCTCCTCAGACTCACTGTGACTTTTACAGTGTTTCAGTAGAGGCTATAAGACAAGATAAGATAAGATAATCCTTTATTAGTCCCACAATGGGGAAATTTACAACGATCACACCCTCTGGGTATTGTCATTAACATATCTGTCTGTGTCTGCTAACCTTATTAAAGAGCCGCTCCAACAGTCCATCTTGTAGCGGGAAGAAACAATGTTGCACCAACCTTAATGAGTTCATGTCTGTTGTATTTCTGATGGCAGCACTGCTGGATGTGACCAGGTGTAGTATGTTGTACTGGAGAGCTGGAGCTCACAGGTTCTGGACAGAGTACACAGCTGCAGCGGGTAGATGGCAGCACAGGCAGGACTTTCAGTCTGGGTGCAGTTATCTTGAAATAACACAGTGTGGAGGAAAGGGCCACATGGATATAACATTTTCATCTGTATCCACATTAGTGTGGATATTGTGTTATTACCCAGCACAGACAGCTTTCACCTCCATAATGTTCAGTCAGTTCAGTGTATTCTGTAATACTTGGGTTTGTGTTTTATTGTAATGACCATGTTTTCTGCCTGGCATCAATAGTTAACAGAGTTAAGCACTAACTGTTGCTCTTTTTCATGTACTGTGTTTGAGTGACAACTTGCATGATATTCATTCAGCTTTTGCATTTGTTATTCAGATATTCAAAATATATTTTTTATTCAAGAGAGACTGTTGAAGCATGCTTTCTCTGCTTTACATCTATATTCACAGTGGTTGCCAGTTCTCTACTGGTGACCACTGAGCAGCTGGAGTTGCGCTGTATGTATATGGTATCAAATTTGTTCCTTGGTTTTGCCATCATGCTTAATGAAAATAATAACATTTTACTCACTGGGTCATCACAGATAGTTTAGACACAAGAACATACCTCACAGCATGTTAAGTGTAATGTTGAGTCAGTCAGGTTTTAACCCAGTTATCAAAATCACTAGCACCCAACCCTTCAGCTACAGGCTGGTATAGAACCACATTTGGCAAAATCATAAAATGTTAAATGCTATTCCAGGCTATTTGCGCACTAATTGCCTTAAACCCGGCAGCACTGAAGTATTTATTTTTCTCAACGACAGTGTGCTGATGTTGAAACAAAGTTGGTCATCAGTATGTAAAGTAATCAGCTCCTTCATCTGTATGTGATGTGTAAAGTTCTGATACCAAACCCAAGACCTGGTTCTCCAGACCATGCATTGTGTAAAGCTTGTGTTCAAATTTTGTTATATTCAGGTTGAATATATTGAAATTTTTTTCTTTCTATGCCAACAATCTGCATCCCAGTTCATCAAATGTTGCAGCCAGTGGGAGGAGAGGAGGAGACAGAGTCCAGCTGTAGTGCAGAAGCTATTGGTCAGAAATAGATGAAAGAGATTTTAGCTTCAGTATACAGCTTCCCAGGTCTGATCCGGGTGATTAGTTTGGTAGTACAGTCAATCAGGTCGGGTTCTTAAAGGTGCAGGTATAGGTCTGAGGTGTAGGCATGTGCAGTACTCTGGTGGTGCTTTCTGACTACCGTTGCTACTAGGTAGCTGTCGTGACTAAAGACAAAACCAATGACAATTTAAGACTTTCTCCAGGAAAAGTAGGAGAGAAAAAGGCATGTGTCTTATAATGTTAAAATGCCAAACATTCACTGCAGTCATGATACCCCCTCCACCCTCACCCCACCTTTCACAACATGTTAGCAGTATGAAAAAGGTTTGCAGCGCAAAATCAGTTGGACACCCTTAATCTAGATCATTTTCTTGGAAGTGAAAACCGATGCGACAGTTGTTGAGATGATTTTTTGTAGTTTATCATAATGACTCACTGCACCCACACATGTACTTGCTTGCAGTTTTATGAGACTCATAGATGTTACATTAGTGTGACAATATAAATTATTTTGAAATTTTCTGTGTGTATCCTTCACATCTAATAAAAGTGTAAAGTGCATTTTCCTTCTCATAAAACATTTGCAAAGCTGATCTTTTAAGTATTTTAAATCCTGTATTGTTCATCTGTGTTCACCATAGATCGGTGGGATAGCAGGAATGTGTAACCTTTCAGCTGCATGCATGTGTGTAGAAAAAAAGCTCCATAGTGCTACTACAGGTCAGAAACTTCACAGGGGACCTTTAACTACACATTATCTTAAGTGAGTGTAGCCTCCATGCTAATATGTTAGCATACACAGTTTGGAATGATAGTGGAAACATGACAAACATGTAGTGGCAGCTGTTGCTGCGACATTTAAATCCAGTTATGGCTCAACTACCCAGCATTCAAAGTATCAGTGTCCCTCTGCCATCACCCATCATCCACAGTGACACCAAACCCTCCACAGTCACATTTCACTTTGGTTCTGATCACATACTGCATGTGGGACATGTTACTGTCCTCTTACCTGCTCCTCTCTGTACCCTGAACCTCCATGTCACTGTCTCATCTTTGTGTTTTATACTCAGCATGTACTAGCAGTTCTGTATGATTATTGTCTTTGTTTTGTCTTTTTTTTGTTTGCTTCATTTTTGTTTTTTGTTTTGTTTTGTTTTTA